>VDFB02307546.1:0-13468 GCA_007258455.2 Sequoia sempervirens | reverse complement strand
GAATGTGAATTTGACTGAAACATTCAAGTCAAGTTCCAATTTCAATCATGAATTGTTAACAAAATTTTAAGATACGATCAGTTACAACAAATGGAACCTCCATCAAATGAATAGTGGAGCATGCTACAAAATTTGATAGAATGATTTGATAATATGAGTTTCCAACTCAGCTCTGTGCAAAGTTATCTTTGAGAAATATTTTATATTGCCTCTATGTATTCTTTCATTTGAAAATAAATACAAAAATCAAATTCATTAATGTGCTCAATTATCTATATTATTTTTTTGCTCAATTGAAGATACAGTATAGTTTCTACTACTAGATACACATTAAACAATTGTTAAATATTCATTGTTGTATATGCTACTATTGCTAATATGTTATTAAGCATTGATTTGAATGATGAATCACTAAGTTCATGCAAAACTTATCAGTATGACACAATTAAAATATGAAATTATTAATAGTATCTTGATTTATTCAATTTGATTCATAATTTGAAATTTCATGGAATACAATATAAAATATCATAAACTACAATTTGGAATATGATTCATGAAATGTAGTATAAATATCTAAAAATTGCTAAATCACTTCCATTTTCCAATTCAAATCTTGGTCCTCACTCTGACAATGAGATTGAGAGTCATCTTGACACTGATTCTAGTCTTCACTTTATTTTCCTTGTGTATGTCCACTTAACTACATCTCAAGTTCAACATTCATTGTGTCACTGCCACTAACATTTGAAGTGTTGCACAACCCTCTTCTTTCACATATGGACTTCTAGATTGTGAGGGCCCTTTCAAAAGGAAAATTTTAAACATTGTACCTAGTTGTATACATCCTCAAGAAAATTTACAAATGTTTGTGTAGTTTGTTTCTTATGTTTGATTTCAAAACCCCCAATGCATTGAAAACTCTCTCATCCTCCACCAACTCTAATATCATTGTTTGACATAAATCAAAATATTCAAAATATTATGATAATGACTCACACAATATTTCACTCTGACCAAAGGTTGCCCAAACCTTTGTTATTGATCCCGCTTCCATGGGATTCTCCATGGAGTCAAACTATTCAATCATACTTGTTGCAAAATGGTGAGCTTGTTCTCTAAGCTTAATTTCATTTATAATTCCTCCTATTTTCTATATATTGTATTCTAAACTTTTTGAAAAGTGTTCAACCAAGGTAATTACTTTTTTATGAAAAAATTGGGTTGTAATGGTTTTCTAGGATCCAAAATTGAGGATACATAATAGACATGGCTTCAAGTATTTAATCTCAATGGAATCATTCATAAATCTCTAAGGAAAGAGATTTTGTAATAGATTTTGAAGTACCACTTACATATTCAACAATGTCATTAAAAGATTCGTTTGTAACATGTACTTCTTTGGTAGAGCGCCTAACCATTGTACAATAGTGCATTGGTATCTCAAATCCACATATAAAGACACATAACTACCTACTTGCATTAAACTATAAATAATTTTTAGGATTATTCAAATCTATAACTAATTGCCACCTTAGAAATTTTGGACTTTGAAATGGATAATCTATTAGATATAGATTATCGAGGGTCATGCATGTAATTCTACGTAGTTTATTATATTCATAGATATACATAGTTCTTTCTTGGGATTTCTTCAAAATATTGTTCATTTCATCTAGCATGGGGAGAAGACCAGCTAAAGTTAAGAGTGTCTCTATATTGCTTAACCTATGTAAGAGGTCAAGAGCTTTGTCTATTGTGTGGCGATTTTCGTACATCACTCCAATCAAATATTGATATTCTAAAAAAACTCATTGCTTTGTTCCATGAAAGGAGATCCATCCGGTATCAAAATCCTTAAGAAGCTTTTTTCTTCTTGTTATTCCCTAAGAGTTTTTTTGAAATTTTGCAATATTTGGGACTTCGGTAGAAGTATGCATAGAGCTCATGGACTAAAGTTTCAACTTTTGATACTGCAAGAAACTTGCTTACAATTTTAAATGCTAAATTCATTATGTGGGCCATGTAGTGAATGGAAATCATGTATGGTGAACAAGTAGTTTATAACTTTATGCAAATATCGTTCGCATGACCTTGCATTACTGAACCTCCATCAACTCCTACACACATCAACTTTTTGGAAATTGTGAAGCCATCCATACATCTGATTTCATTCAAATATTTCTTAACTAGTTCAAATAAATTTTGTGATGTCAAGTGCTCTTCATTCTATGAACACATAATAGATGAGGTTGGAAAACATGTTGGTGTATAGTATACACATGCATACATACCCAAGAAGTATTATCTACTACAGTAACTTCATCTAAAGATAATGCAATGGAGGTTGACTCTTTTGTTTTCTCCTATAAATCTTATTTTTCCACCTCAGCAAGACAACTTGCCCATTCCCATCCAGCATTTATTGATTGATATGTGCTAGGAAAGTTAGGAACACCCAAAAAAGATAATAAATTAATATATTTTGGGTAGTTTGTCATAGGGCACCCTCTAGACAAAATATGAAAAACAACACTTATCTAAACTATTTTTTCCAGTTGTGCTCCTACCATTACCTTTCCAAATTGAGCTTCAATTGAACCTCCACATGGAGCAAGCTTCGCCATTCTTTGCATATGCTCATCATATTCCAGGGCATACCTAACATGAAGAAATTCTTCCTTTGATTTCTATCTTACTATTGATTTTTCCTTTTCATCTATGATTTCTTTTTCATAAACTTTACTGATATGCTTTTCTATAGTGTCAAGATTTAGTTACAAATTCTTGTCTCTTTTATATTTCCAACTAAAAATATTACAATTTCATTTTGTTGGAGGTTTATCTTTGTTTTCATTCTCTACTCATTCAATGAATGGGTACTTTGACACCAAATCAATCTAAAAGTTCCTTGTCATATTCCACTTGCACCCCATATTTTATTTGGCTTTTCTTTTCCTCTTGCAGCAACATTGTCTATGATGCCAACATTTTCATCTAAGTTAATTAACTCATTCTGGCTAACTTGGGTATCCCTTGGAACATCTTTTATGACATTGTCATCCTCATTTGACTCAATTAACTCAATCCCATCTTCCAATGAGGTATTACCAATGCCTTCTTCATTAATATTTGGTGCAAGAGTTGATGATGTAGCTCCATCTTGATTTGATGAATCAGAAACATTTCCAAAGTAATACTTTATGATAACTCTATGTTTTAGGAAAATTGATGACCTCCTAGTTCCTTCACCACCTTGAGGATTATTACTCTTGTTGCACTTGCTTCTCAACATCTTTATCTCTCACTTCGAGTAAAATCTGGAAAAAATGTCTTCTTGTTTAAGGACATAGAATATAGACCCCATTCCCTACTCAATATCATCTTTAAGATTGAAGCAAGAATGGAAAAGAGATAAAAATATTATAACACTATGAAGAAAAGATCACTTACCTTTAGGTTTTCACTGAATCACTATTTATTAATCTAGGAATATCTATATTTGTAAGTTTGTAACTTGCCTACGATCAATGTTCCAAGTCCAACTTCTAAATTGAGAGATCACAAGTTCAAAACTGAATAAAATGTGTAAGAATAAATCATATTTTCAATTGTATTTATATCAAATCCATATTTGGTGAATATTATAGGATTTTTAAATGGTATAGTAAAAATTTGGTGAATCTTGCATGATTTTACAATGATACATTTAAATGTTGGGTGAATCAAACATCAATGAAACACATACGTTGTAATTTTCAAGGCGGTCATGGCCCTACAATTAGCATGGAGAACTATCAGAGTATTGGAAAAATGGGTCCTCATACGTTATTATTTTTTAATGTAATTGGAAAAATGTGTCCTCAAACGTAATTATTTTTTAATGTTATTGGCAACATGGGTCCTCATAAGAAATTATTTGTAAATTTTATTGGTGAAATGGGTCCTCACATGTAGTGAACATTTAATGATTTTGGTGAAACATTTCCTGATACACAATATTGTTTTAATAGTATTGGGAAATATGTGGGTGATTTAATACATGCTTCTGAGATTCCAAGTGAAACTATTAATTAGTCCATTTGAAATGCGTAGTTTGTTATGGTGAAAATATTAATTACATTTGCCTCATAAAATAAATAAATGGTGAATTGAATGTATTGGACCTTTAATTCAAAAAATCCAGGCGATTTGACCACCCCATTGGTTGCAATATATTCACCAATTTTGACTTGGCCAATATGAACTATTCACTAATTGGCAAAGATTCACCACTAAAAAATTCCCTGGCATCCATATTTGGATTATCCTTTCTCCTAATCTATTCTCTACTCTTTTATCTCTTTCTATCTTTCTATCATGGCTTATTTTCCTAATTTCACTCATTTTCTACATGACCAAAGTCCTTTCTCTACCATTATCTCTTGGAAATTGAACATCTAAGAACTCACTTCCTAATATCTATCACAAACCTCATAAATAATTATTTCTTGATATTTTTTCTAACCCAATTAAGGATTCACTACTTAATGGAATCTTTAGAAATTATTTTTGATTTTGACAACATGGGAGGTGAATCTTAGTCCATGAGGTTCATCTCCTCACAATGTCTCTTTAGCTTAGGTAATGCATAGGTTGATAACACATACAAACATACATACACACATACATATATACATACATATATACATACATATAAACATACATACATACATACATAAGTACAAACTATAGAGGAGGGGGATCAACTGCTCAGGACCCCAAGTCATGGGAGGGTCTAGAATAATCAGCTGCGCTGATCTACCTCACTCTAATGGATTATTTAAGATAGGTTTAATATTTGAAGGGATGAAAAGGAAGGACAACTGATTTTCCTCTTTCCTTCTACCAACCCGAGAGGTTCATGAATTCAAGTGAGTGAGTTCCTAGATTCCAAACTATAACTTAGGCAACTCACTGCCAAAGGACTTCATCGCGGGTCACAGAGACAATGCAACATGTTGGCATCTTAGTTGGGAACTAGCATCCATATAGACAAGTGTAAACTACAGTCTATAAACTAAAGAAACCTACTAACGACCTAACAAATAAGGTTTAATGTGATAATAGAAACAAAAAGAAACTAAATAATGGAATAACAAGAAGAATACTTTAACTTGATCTAATCTATGAATTGAAAAGAAAGAGGGTGAGGAAAGTGCACCTTCCTAACCATGAGTTGATATCTTCAAATCCTTCACTCCATGAGCAACCTACACACACAAGATGAAATTTTTTTGTGGTTGTGTATAGAGGACTTCCACAATCAGTCCCCTACTTTGGTGTTTCCACCTCCACATACAACCAGTATAACAATGATAGAGAAATATGATAAAGAAAGGTATTGAAATGGAAGTACTATGCATTATGCTAAAAAAAAAAATGCTACGAAAACAACATAATGATGCTAAGTGAATGAAAGATAGAACAATATCACCTTCAACCACGTGCACTCAAGGAAAATGGGAGGAGTGGTCTCACAAGCTTGCAAATGTTGATGTTGTCACAACAATGAAGAGATTGAGTCCACAAAACACCAACTTCATGCTTCAATGGAGGTGAGAATGCTATAAAAAGGTTGTCATGAAAGTGAAGAAAGAGTTTTCCGATGTCTGAATGATCAAGAAGTTGAAGAGAATGAAAGAGATAGAAATTTGAATATAAAATTAGAGGCAAAAGAGCCATTCAAGGTCAGTCAAGGGTGCATAAATGTTACACTTCATCGCCAATGGAGATTTGTAACGCCTCTACGGATTCCAGAGGTAGGAATTATGTTAGGACAGTAGCATGCCACATATATGTCCGCATGTTGTGCTAGCATCCCCAATAGAATATCGTCCATCAAGACAAAAAATAACTACCAAGTGGATGGGAAGAAAATGAGGGATGTGGAATAGCATCTGTAGACACCTAAAAATGACCTAGGCCTGCAAGCTTCATTTTTACCACTTTCGTCCTAGCATAATTAAGTCATTTAATCATGTCCTTGGTCCACATTCGACTATTGATTAAATAATTCATAATTATTTAATTAATTCATGTCATTTGTTCCTCATGATTATTAAATAAATAAATGTTATTTATTTATCTAATACGTCATTAATTATCTAAGTCTTCCTTTAATTAAATAAATTTCTTAATTTATTTAATCCCCCTTTTTTTCATTTATTTCTCCTTGATTATTAAATAAATAAATGTTATTTATTTATCTACTACGTCATTAATTACCTAGGTCTTCCTTTAATTAAATAAATTTCTTAAATTTATTTAATTCCCCTTTGTCATTTATTTCCTCTTGATTAATTAAATAAATTTTTATTTATTTAATTACGCCACTAATTAGGTCCTCTTCTTTCTAAAATTAAATAAATTCTTATTTATTTAATTTTTTGTCCACCTTCCACTATAATTAAATAATTATTTTAATTATTTAATTATTCATTAGTCTTTTCTCTCATAAATTAAATAAATTTTATTTATTTAATTTGGTCCATTCTCTTGAATTTTGAATTAAATCATTATTTAATTCAAAATGATTCCCTTTGTCACATTCTTCTATAATTAAAATAATATTTTACCTTATTTAATTATTCATTTGCCACCTAAATTAAATACTTTTTAGTATTTAATTTCTCCTATCACCTCTTTGTCTGTGCCAATCTTATCTTCCACATCAAATCTTATCTCTTGATATCTCATTTAATTTTAGCCCTTGATTGAATGATGGAGATCTAATTTCAACTCTTTCATTCCTTTTATTGCCTTGTTTCATCCCGTCCCGTCCGCATTCTGGTCAACCATTCCTCCCGTCCCGCCGCATATTCAAAATTCAGCGCCGGTCGTCCCCGTCCCGTCGCCTGCCCGCCATTGGTTGGCCGGTGCCAGCCGCCTGCCGTCCCACCAAATTCTAATACTTTGTATAGGGCTTTTGCTGGCTTAGTCTAGGTGCTTCAGCTTCTGAATCTCGAGGGCATCTCTATTCACTGCAGCTGAGGTAACAAGCAGGAAGCGCATGGAAAAGGTAGTACTTAGGGTAACTTTGTTCCTTTTATTTTTATTATTTCCTTTGTACTTTGTTATTTCAATGGATTTGATGTTATTGTGCTAACCCCATTAACAATTCTCAGATTTTCCTTGATTAAGCATTGGCAGGAACCCACGCTATTTTTGTTTTTCGTATAGTTTTTTGTTGTTTTATGTCATTTTGCAAGTACAGGTACGGATCGCCGCAAGTGTTTTTTTAAAAACATTGTGACACATTTGCTGCGTCGCGATGCATCCGAGTACACTAGCGCCGCAATCGCTCTGACAAGCCGCAACCGCTGACCAGAATGACGCATCTATTTTTAACAGCCGCATTTGAAGACCCGAGCGAAGCATTTGATCTGTCGCACCGCATCTGTCTGGTAAATTTTTTTTCCAGTTTGTAGGTTCTTATTTTCGGATTTTGGGTTTTTCTGATTTCTGGTTTTCTAATTTTTTGTTTTCTGTACTCTTTTTATTCCTGAATGTTCGCTAAGATTAGATTTTGTGTTACTAATCCTCTCTTGTAGCGTGTGGCGATCTCCATTCATGTGTTTTTTGTTTCGTACGGTTTTTTTTTTTTGTTTTTTGTCGTTTTGCAGGGTACATGTACAGATCGTTTTAAGTGTTTTAAAACATTAGGTCGTGATTTGATGCTGGGCCGCAATGCATCGGGAGGATAGACTTCATTCGAAGCCGTGAATCGGAGCAAACTATAACGACGTGATCCTACATTCTCGAAATGTGATTCAAGACCCGCAGCGACGTGATTTGTTTCCACACGATCTCAGTTCGTAAAATTTTCTTTCAGTTTTGTCATTTTGATTTTCAGATCTTCGGGTTTTTTCTGATCTCTAGTTTTCTGGTTTTCTGTTTTTCCTGTTTCCTTTTTTTTTCCTGCATGTTAACTAGATTAGACTTTTCTTGTGTTACTAATCTTTTCTTGTAGCATGTGGCAATCCTCATTCGTTTGTCGAAGACCATTGCATAAGAGACTACTAATATTCATTGTTTGCAGATTCACATGTCAAAGAAGGAATAACAAAACTTTGTGCTTGTTTTTCTTAGAGTAGCAAACATTTGAATTTGGTGCATATAAAACGAAATCATGTCTTTTATGCTTGATTGTGATTGTGGAATGGTAGGTGAGTATGCTCTCACTTGGTGAAAACCTTGTGATCAGAAAACCAGACCCATTCTTTTATGTTATTGTACCCTTCACGATTCAGTATATCGGAGTATCCTCTCCCCTTGCGCATTCATGCGATCCTAGGTGTAAGAGAAACAGTTACTGACTCTAGAACTTGGGCCTGTTCTGGTGGGAAAAAGTACTCACCCCAGGACGACTCAGACCGGTAGCACCCTGACACCGAGGGACTTCCAGCCGGTATATAAAAGTGGGTTCTTGGGGAAAGCCCAAGAATCACGAGCGTGGTTCCGACGAGATGGATCCGAAAGGGGACTCTCGCCGCATGGATCACGCCCCACGAACGGAATGCCCGAATTAAAAACCTCTTGTCTTAGTGTCCAACCGTTCTATTGGCCGTTGCTTGGTATAGTGCAGGGTACAGTATCATGCCCGAAGATACTCACTACTGATCCCCTTGAGTAGAGATAGCAATTCTTAGGATGTCACTACCCAAAGAATATGAATTTGGTGTGCTCGAATGACGTTAATGAGCCGTGGAGGGGAGCCAATGCCACCAAAATTCTAAGCTATCCGCTCTCGAGAAGGAAAGGTGTTTATCACCGATCCGGGGTATATAGGTGGGCTATACCAAGTATACAAACCCTTGGCCTAGTGGCCTTTTTAGGATCATGCTTATCTGATGTGTGTTTGGTTACTTCTTAAAAACGTTGTGTTTGTCAAGTGTATTCTGGTTCTGTCACAGCTCAAACAAAACATTCATCAAACAAGTCAAAACTTCCATCAAAACAACACGAAAATCATGTTGAAACTAAACTGAGTCACATCTGTCGAACCGCAACTGCTTTGATAAACCGCATCTGAAACTTAGAACAACGCATCCATTGGCATCGCGACGCAACTGACAAATTAAAAGCCTCATTTGCTTAACCGAGTCGCATTTGACAGTCAGAAAGCCGCAATCTATAAATCGAACCGCATTTGTTTAACTGTGACGCATTTGCTAAACTGTGATGCATCTGCCTGTCAAAAATTAAAACTTCACAGCCGAAACCTGAGGTCTTCAAACTGTCAACCAAATTTCAAACTCTGTCACCAAGAAGACTCTGTCAGAAACCTAACTTGAAATTGCTCAAAGTCTTGACCATTAGTTTGCATTAGTCACCATAGGTTTCATACCTCATTCCTTTTTCGTTGCATACATTTGACATTAGACTGTCCCTAGGTTTACATTTTGCATACTTAGGATTAAGCAAATCTTAAGCACACCTTGGCAAAGTCATTGCTTTCGAAATTAGACCCTTTTGGACCAAGTTATCAAACCTCCTTTTAGTCATTGTCCTCTTTTGTGAGATTTCTTCCAACTCAAAAGTCTAGTTAGGAAGACTCACTAGTCACTTAGATCTTGTCAACTTGTCATTTACAACAAAGTCCTTTAGCAGTTCAAATCGAAAACAAAGAACAATCTTAGAAGTGCTTAGATAACCTTATCTTACATTGCATACACATTGCATACCTTACTCACAAAAATCCAAAAACATTAGTCATTCTAGTTTTCATCTTGAACCTTAGACTTCACATAGTGTCATACTTGCATTTAGGCTGTCATTCCTATTTGAGCAATCTCATTTATGGTTGAAACCAGACTTCAAAAACAAAAGAGACAAATGGAAAACTTTAGACAAGACCCCCCATTTACTGCCAATAATCCTCCATATGACTCAAGCTGGACCTTGTATGACCCATTTACCAATCTAGACAATCAACCTCCAACAACAACGCAAGCCTCGTCAAACAGTACATTCGACCTCTACTTGCAAAGAGATGAAAATGGTCAACTACTTCAAGAACACATAGAGGCATTGACACAAGACCCAGAGGCCTATCAGATGGCTGAAGCAATAGCTCGTCAGGACAGAGACAGATTTGTAGCCATGCTCTTGAGTGAGGGAGCTAAGTTACCACCAGGATTTGATGCCAACACGCTAAATTTGACACTTCATGACCCTAATGCCAATAAAGCACATAACATGTCACATAGTGGTCAACTTTCGAATACTACGAGCAATACTTCCTTTGAGACCACAACGACAATAAATACCACTCCCAACATCCCAAACACCTCCAACACAGTAAATGCTACATCTATTGGGGGATCACAATCATCTACAACATCCACAACACTACCCCAATCGGATGGAACCACTCTTGGCTCCTCAACAACGTGGGAAAATTATTCCAATCCTCTTTTTACCGCGACGGTAAATACCACGGGGGCATCATCAAGTCACCACAATCCCCCTTTGACAACTACATCTACTACCATGAACACAACTTCGACAAATCCGTTCAGTAGTACTTCACAAAATCCTTTGGGAGGAGCCACAGGACGTATCTTTATTAAAGGACAACAACAAAACGTTAACACGACAACACAGTCAAATGTCATTACCTCCCAAGGTACAAACACAAACGTCCCCCTTGTACAAAACCAACAATTTACACAAGGTGGCCAAATAACACAACCCATGACATCATTGACACACCATAACAGTCATGGTCACAACATCCCCCAAATAACGACACACATGGCTGGGGGACACATCCCAACATACTCATCCAACATTCATACTCATCAACAGGCACCAAATCATAACTTCCAATACCAACAACACACGTCATATGTACCACAACAATCCGTACCACCACAATACACCAACACTCACGCACACCAGACGGGAACACATGGTGTACCAGGCAACCCAACATACGGAAACATAAATGACCCTACCATAGATGAACTCAAAGCAAGAATGAGGGATATGGAGAAAACTATGCAAAACATGTACATCTCAGGTAGGAAATCAGACATATCATATGACCTAGATGTATACCCATTTGACACAAACTTATACATGCCTGCATTTCCACCAGGATATGTGTCACCCAACTTCACAAAATATAGAGGCAAGACAAATCCCATTGAACATGTTCGTGAATTCGCAACCAACTGTATGGATATCGCCTACGAACCAACATACTTGATGAGACTTTTTTCCAAAAGTTTGGCGGGTCAAGCCCTTGAATGGTTCTCAACTCAAAAAGATATCCAGACATGGGATGAGCTCAAACGAAAATTCATACGCAATTACGCCTACAACATTGACATGGACACCTCTATTACTAGCTTGTGTAATCTCACGCAAGAAGACTCGGGTGAGACATTTATTCCATTCTTTCAAAAATGGAGAAGCCTCGCTAGTCGATGTCACATTGACATTCCTGAAAGGGAAAAAGTTGACATGTTCATCCAAACACTTATAGGACCCCTAAAATTCACATTACAAATACATTGTTGCACAAATTTCACAGAATTAGTGGAAAAGGGAGTCCAAATTGAGAAAGCCCTTATTGCAAAGGGAGAACTGAGATATGGTTCCAAAAACACAAACACCAACCCACCCGCTGACAAAAACAAATATTGGGTCAAGAATAAACATGTTACAAATGACGGTGTGGTAGACGCCAAGACTGCAAGTCCTGTATTGGCCCTGAAAGGGGTTCAACAACAAAACAGACCAACAACGACATCGACACCTCCTCCCAATACTTCTTCAAACAATCAAAGTGGTCAAAACAGTCAAGGACAATATCGTTCGATGAGACAATTTCCTAGGGGTCGCACATACACCCATTTGGGTGAACCCATTGAAGATGTCCTTAAGAAATGCATCCAACATGGGGTCATCACACTTCCGGAAATAAAACCATATGACCCAGGACAATTCAAACCAGCATGGTGGAATGACAATGCACTTTGTGAATACCATCGAGTCAAGGGGCATACAACCTCTAACTGCTGACAACTGAAAAACATCATACAAGACCTTATCGAAAATCGCACCATCGAAGTGGGTGGATCGCAATTCAACTCCAACTCAGACCATACTATCCACAAGAATCCACTGCAGGATCATGGTTCCCATGATGCTTCCACTTCAGGTTCAAAAAACCAAGCTAACTTCGCCCGAGTCAAGTACGATTATTCTAGTGGACCAATTATAAACAATGTCTGAACTGAAGATGGGTACATCAATACCATTACGGTCAAGAGAGCACCCCAGTGTAATGCTACTACTCGCAGTGGCAAGGTCACTATAGCTGGTCGCCTCCTCCTAGACAAGCCAAAATCACAATATCGGGCCCATCAGCTAAACAATCACAACCTGCTGCATCGGCTAAACAACCAAAACCTGTCTCAACCCCACAACAGTGGAAACCCAGAAGCGAGTTCAACCTCATTGACCAACTAGGAAAGACTCTCGCGCAAATATCTATCCTTGAGTTGCTTCGCATCTCTCCAGCACACAAAGAAATCCTAGACAAAACTCTCTTAGAGTCGTCGGTCCCTAAGGACATCGATGTCAATCAGTTTGAAACTATGGTGGGATATCTCACCATGCCGCACCATGTCACCTTCTCGGATCAGGATTACTCATCATCTAAAACCAACCATAATGACGCATTACACATAGAAGTTTTTGTCCACAAGCACAAGGTTAGACGGGTTTTAATAGATGGCGGAGCAGGGTTGAATATATGCTCCCTCAAACTGGTTAAGGCTCTTGGGTTCTCTGATGCGTGCGTAGACCCAACGAAAATCATAGTGATCAAAGCATACGATGACGAGGAACGCTCTTCAAGGGGTGTTATCTCCCTCCCTATCAGAGTGGGACCGGTCATTGTCCATGGATCCACGCTTTAAAAGCCGTTCCGTCAACATACCACCAATGCCTCAAGTTTCCTTTTGACGGTACAGAAGTCACCATATACGGAGACCCCGACCCTTTCCAATATTGTACCAATTTAAGGGGTATCTCTGAAAACTGAGTACCTATTAATCGAGAAGCACCTGACTCCTCATCATCCAAGTACATCGACCCCTCCACACTCACGTCATCTTCCACATCCGCTCCATCCATGTCTTCCGCCATACCACCACCTTCCACCAACCCTAAAACTGAATCAACTATCAAAATCCAGGACCTTGGCTGTGGAGAATTCAAACTGCACACAGCATACAGCATAACAACAATTCCTAGATCTCCCAAGGACTATGGTCGGCCATGTTTCCGAATGGAACCTCAGGAAACCTTCATAGTCCCACCAAATACAGTTTTTATCAAGTGGGGAGACATGAGTGAGGAAGACCTTGCTGACATCACAGGATGGATCTATAAGGATGCGGTCACATTACCC
>VDFB02307545.1:0-23896 GCA_007258455.2 Sequoia sempervirens | reverse complement strand
CCTAGACTCCAACAAAAAATTATAAGACTTAATTAAAAGCATCATTTTTAAAATGCTAACATTATATATTATGATAAGATGACTGAAAAGATGAATTTCATGTAGCCCATAATATATGATCTTCATTTTGACATATATTTGTGTCCCTATTTATCATTGTTAAAGAAGACCTATGTTTTTTTTTCCTAGGCGAAAGAAAAAGAGCCTGTATATTTATATATTATATAAAATAAGATGCTTACATATTTGCAGAGTTCATGGTATAAGATATTGCTAAGCATGATGATAATCCAAAATTCAGCATATTGTTTCCAGTACAACTTAATTAAACTACCTTCATATAATCACTTCTGTAATTATAGACAACCATTTTTCTACCCCGAAATTATCATGATTAATCCCTTACAAAAAAACAAATATCCTATATTTCAAAGCAAAAAACCCATAAACTACTGAAAACCCCATACTACTAAATTACTGTTTCATAGGATCCCCACCAAGCACTGAATTTTCATCTTGCATTTCTAGACCCTCTATCAGTTGCAAACCTCTTTTGAACAATCTTCTTCCTCCATTAGATGCACTTGGAATCTACATACGCCGAACCAATGCTGCATTGGCATTGTTTGAATTCATCTGACAGCTGCTTGCAGAACGAACATTGCATGCAACTTGCCTATAGTCTGGGCCGCAGACTAGAGAATTAACCCTAAGTTGCAGGTCCAGCTGAACACCGTTACCTACAGGGTGAGCAACATATGCTCGGAGAAATGTCAGAGTAAAATACTTTTCTTTAATGTCAATCTCCAACACAGGGCAAACAAACCGACGGTTCTTCCTTAATGCTCGCAAGAGAATATTATCGTTCTTGTTCTGAAGGGCCAGCCTAATGGCATCAAAAATTTCTTCGAAACCCTGGCGACACTGAGATGGGAAAATGAGTCGTCGAGCTCGTGGATTGGTAACATCAATACCCAATACAATTCGGATGTAGTCCTCCACTCTGGCGCTGTCCACTTTAAACATCTGCTTGAGAGCATTCCGAGTCACATACTCCTCAATTGGCTTTTCCCATGGCTTGACTGGTAAAGAAACCCTGAGATTCCATGGTCTGAAAGCCATTTCGCTGCCTCCTTACTATCATTTTTCGACTTCGTGGTTGCTGCAAATGGCAAAGCTTTCTGGAATCCTCTTCTTCTGCAATTTTGTTGTGCAAAATGAAGTTTCAAATGCCTTTTTTATTGCCGTTTTTCACCAATGACATAATGCATTGTCATGATGAATAAGACTGCGAAGTGCTTGAGCATTAAAAACCATCCCTATCGCTTAAATGCTGGCTCGTGTAAAATAGAGGCCGAAATATTTGATGCAACCATACGCACTTCAAACCATGATTAAAATGTACCTGCAGAACATAGAAAATATTAGGCAAATATGGGGAATGAAATGATGTGACCCAGATAGAATATACGATCAATTGCTAGCATCATCGAATGATAGCTGACTGTCCTTTGGAGCTGACGGTTACGCCCTTGTGTCATATGCCTTAATTCCACCTCATTCTTAGTTTTGCCATGTGATGACCACGGTGGACAATATCATACAAATGTGACATTATACACCCTTGCAATACCAAAATTTTTAGTGCAACCTCACTTGGATATCTTTAGGAGATGCTTGCTCTGTTCCTTCACTAATGAAGTTAGTGGATGCTTTCTGAAGCTATAATTTCCTTCAAATGTGGGTAATCCTCCATAACCTGATTATTATCCAAAAGAAATATTTCATTTCTATCACAACCCATATTTGCTAAATAGTCTGCAAGGTTATTACCCTCTCTATATACATGTGATATATGATAACTTTCAAATTCTTCTAAGAGGTTCCATGCAATCTGCAAAACATATCTTATAGACCAAGTAAAACAAGATTTTTGTTTGCAGGCATTTATCACTATCAGAGAATCACCCTCTACATGGATGGCTTTAATCTGTAGTTGTTTTGCAAGCAACATACCTTGAAGTAGTGCCAAAGACTCTACCTTAGATCCTGAAGGAACGGTTATTGCTCTAGCTGCCTTAACAACCCCTTTTGAGTCCCTAATGCAAACTCCTGCTCCAGAAATGCCAGGATTACCCCTAGAGGCTCCGTCAAAATTTAGTTTGTAATATCCTTCCATTGTTGGAGACCATTTAATTGTACCCCTATCTACCTTCGAAATATGAGGTTGCTTCATACTACCTTTAAATGGCAGTACTATATATTTCCAGTTCTTCAAAATGTTATTATCCCAAGATGAAAATATTGCTCCTACATTTTTATGTTCATGAACCCGAGAGTTTACTACTTCAGAAATTAACTTTTCTAGCAAAACTTGAACATTTTGAATAGAAGACAAAGACTTTCTAAATATCCATTTTAAAATCAAATGATGCTTTATCTAGTTTTTAACTCAGAAGGATTTTCCCATGTTCATATTGTGTAATGTGGTTTCTCTATCTTTTCTACAATTTTATTTCAGTTATCTTTATCTACATGTAATTATTAATTGTCTATCAATCCTATTTTTTGACATTTTTTTTCGATCCATCTATTTTTTGATATAATTATTTATAAAGGTAATGTTTCTTTTTTTTAGGTAGATTATTGGGGGTTCTATAGGCTGCCCCACCAAGAAAATAATTCTCATTAAAATAACATCATTCATAAAAGCTACATGCATACTTAATATGTTATCACTATTATTTTTATGTTTAAAACAAGATCTTCAAGTCATACTCAAAGACAATTTTTTTGGGCCCTTGATTTCCTATTTTTAATTGTCTACTATTCATTATTTTCTAGAAAACAAAGTGGCTTCCCTTCATCCACCTCCATCTCACTACTTCAAACCTCTGAAGCATACTCATCTTCACAAGAGATGACCTCTTGCTCTAATACATTTTGGAATCAACACACTCTTTTGAGTTAACATAAATCAACTCCATTTTAAAAATTTCCTCCCTCAAATTAGCATGAAAAACAACCCCAAAGCCTTGAGAGTGATCTTTCTCCTACCATATTTTCTTTTATTTCTTATTCTCCTTTTCTTTCACTCCTAGCTCCTTAGATTTTGATTCTTCCACATGAAGCATCCATGGTTCTTCAATTTAATCCTCCCATATCTCTTCCAATGAATTTACATTATTTAATGAATGACCCAACTAAGTGATGTTGGGGACAAACATCTTTCCACCATGAGGATCTAATTGAGATATGTTGTTTTCAAGCTTTGTTTCCTACTTAAAAAAAACTATATTCAAGGAAACCCTTATATTTATTTCATAATAATCTTTGTTGTCTCCATTAATGAATGCTTGAGGGTTTCGATAGATAAAACAATAATTTTTCCCAAAGCATTTTCTAAATTCTTCAAAGTAGAATGCAATTAGAATGAAGCAACATACTTGTCACCTTACTCATAACAGATAGAACTTGAAATTTTATGTAAAAAGGTTGAAGCTAGGAAACTATGACTTCATAAATAATGTGATATTCTCCTAATACCATGGCCCTTTCCCTAATACCCTGTTTCTTCCATCTATTTAATAAGAAAACAACCACAATGAAGCCTTGAACATAGAGGTAAATTACCACAAGAGTTTCTAGAAAAGGGAACCAAGACTAGTGAATCTAAATATTTAGCGCTAGAAGAGATGACCATAAATATCTAAATCAACTTGTAAGTCCATCTCACCATTATGCTCCAAATCCTCTTGCTCCTCCTCCCCTAGCTACAATATAGATTCCTTTGCAATCTTAACTCTACTATGTATTTCTTTCCTATTTAAAACCTTATCTACTAATTTACCTTGTTGGTTGTGGCTCATAATATCAACATAAGAGTTACTTTTTGAGCCCTTACTTACATCATACTTAGAGGGAACAAAATTTTATTTTTCTTGTGCTCACCATGCATTTTTCTTTGTGTTTTCTAGTCAACTTTAATGCTTTCATGGTTGTTTTAATGGGGAGTTCTCAAATCATCAATATTTCATCCTCAATACCAAGCTTACAAAGTTTAAAAAAATATTCCTTTTTTCTACATAGTCTTTATCACTTTCTTCTATTTGTGCAAAACGGTCCATCAACTGGCATAAAATTTTAAGGGTTCATTGTATCATGCTTTGACTTCGCCTCCATCCTCCATTCCCTACTTTCATTAATATTTTTTATAAAGATGATATTGTTATAAGGACTAAATTATCATTATTTAAATATTTTTTAGATAATATAGTTGGGGGGATCTATATGGGGCTATTAGAGCCCAACCATGTATTACCTAAAAATTTATAGATTTAGTTCTATTTTCCTATGTGTTATAATGACTTTGTGTAAACTTGCCTCTTATAACTGATAAGAGATAATATAAATGGATTTTCCCTTTGTCAAAATTTTGTCCAAGTCTTCCCTATGTTGTCCTCTTTGTGCTCAACATGCTTCAAAGTTTACAAAATATCCGAAAAATTATGTGCGGGTCTATTTGGGTCATTTCCTTAGGTTCTACGAGTTGTTGGAGTTTTGAAATTTTGGGTACTTCCATCCTTACCGTCTCCACTTTCTCTTTGTCTATTGGGTTATTTGGATTCATCCTTATAGTACAACCTTTTGTAAAATTTATCTAAGTAAAAATTTTGTTGGTCTATCAAACTTATCGTGGTGATCAAGCAAGTTTACCAAGCTCCAAATTTTATTTGTGACTTGGAATATTTTATGTCATCGAGTGTCAAAATTAGTCCTCCATTCATACCACTCCCATCACATTCCCAATCCCCAATAATTTATTGAAGCCAAGTATTTTTCCATCAAGCTTTCAAGCTTGGTCGTCCTATTGTAATGCTTCCTTTCAATCCCAAAATCTTAATCCTTTGAAGTCCCAATGTTTATGTCTTTTGGTGTTAGAGTTTTGGTCATCCCATAACTAGCATACCATTTCAACCGTTCCCCAATTTTTTTGAAGTATTTGAACATTTGCCTTAAACCCTTTTTAGAGTCAAAATATATCATACATATCCTTCTCTTCATATCATTGATTTGGCATCCCTGAGCCCCAAAACTCAAAAGTTTGTTAAAATTCTTAAGTTTCACTTCCATTATATTTTCAAATTTCCTCATCCCTGTTGGCCCATAGTTGCCGTTGCACCAAAAGATCGACCTGTTAATGCCCAATACAATTTCCAACGTTAATGGATCCACGAGAGGTGGTTATTCCATGTCACGAATCCTGAGGGGAGCACTAACCATCTACCAAAAAACTCTCCCTCAACATTGCCCGAGGGGATTCGAACTCGACACCTTTGGCTCTGATACCAATTGTTGGACAATAGTTGTTGTTGCACCAAAAGATCGACCTGTTAATGCCCGATACAACTGCCAAAGTTAATGGATCCATGAGAGGCGATTAGTCCATGCCACAAATCCTGAGGGGAGCGCTGACCATTTGCCAACAATTCCTTCATGCCTTCCTCTTATCCTTGTTGGCCCATCAGATTTCCCCTTCCTAGAGTACCCTTGCTACCTTCACCTTGCTTTCTAGTCTTTGCTACCAAAACTTTCATGTCTTTAAGACCTAGAAGTCAAACCATCCTTGACTAAGGTACATTATTCGATTCCTCTTTGATTCCTATCTCCTAGATTGGTCTTATTTCTTTTAGATTCAAATTTTTAGGTTTTGTCTTCCCCAAGTACCCTTCCCTTGTCATCGTTGACTCTTAGTTCCTATTATTTCAAAAAATATTCTAAATATTTTGGAGTTATAATACATACATCCATTACCTTGAGTACTTGTTCCTTATCACTCCAATATCCCAATCCCTTACTCTCTAAAAGTTTCCTAAGCCTATTTTTCATACTTTTGAACTTGGTCATGCTTCCATCCCTTCTTGGAATCTCTAGGCTCATTTCAAATACATCTTTTTTCTAAATGTTCCTTTGTAGAGTTGTTAGATTTTCCTTCATCCTGATACCTATTCTGAGGTATACCTAACTCCCAAACCCCATTGATGCTTTCATACTTTTTTGGATTTATACTTTTTCCCATTCTGCCACCTTGATACACTTTCCCCGATTCCTTCAAAAATCTGTCACCCAATAAATTGCCATGTATTTCCCATTGGACTTTGAGGACTAGAATTTCCTTAAAAAGGGTACCAAGTGTGAGAAAGTCTGAAATATAATCCTCGATAACTCAACTAGGGTAAGAGGTATGGATTTGGTTTGATCCTCAAAATTCAAAAGCTCCTATCTATTTTTTGTTGACTTCCTGCCAGCTCACCATAACACCTCAAAAATCCATATGGTCACTAGAAACAGACTTGACATGTCAGAAAGGTACTTAAAACTAATAGAAAATAATATTTCACTACCTAAGGAGGATTAAATACAATTTTGGCATGATATTTAATTAGTTTTAATGGTGGATTTCTAATAGATAGGGTTTTCATTTATTAGTTGAAAAGGCCTTGCTTCTACCAAAAGAATGCCCAAAATTTCCTACTTTCACTTGTCTCATAGATTTGATGCTAAATGGTACTATGGTCATGCTAAATTTACTGCATCATATCAAATGTGTTGAACACACTCAAATATTGAGAGGGGGGGTGAACCAATATCTTCAAGAACTTAAACCCTTCCAGATCATAAACCCTTCAATGATATGCAAATTTAGACTCTTAGCAAGATAAAAAAACACTTAATCTAATCAACAACAATGAAAGATAATATAATGAAAACACATACAAAAGATAACACCATATTTACGTGGAAAATCCAAGAAGGAAAAAACCATGGAGATAAATCTCTCAATATAGAAGCTCATTGCTTACAAAATTGCAATTTTAAGGCTCATTGCCTATAGAATTTTAGACTAAGGCGCACAACCTTAGGGAAATATATAAGGGACTTGTAGTATTGAGGTGCACAACCCTAGGGAAAGATACAAATTACAAGGACTTGATGAGATTCACTATCTTGAGCAAGATACATGAAGAATTAGGAATTACAACATATGTTAACAATACACTCTATTGACTAAGGTGTTAAAGATCATTTCTCTTCTCTTTTTCACAACTCACCTCTTCATTCTATGCTCGTACATAACCTCTTCCACTCACATATTGCAACTAAAGTGTTCTTGCATTTATATCCTCCACAAGGTCTCAAAACATCAATTAGGTTGGCCAAAAAAGAATACAAACAATAATTTCAACAAGTCTGCAACAAAAACATAATGCAGTCCTATCCAGAAGATAAATAGGACCAAAACAATCTTATTATATTTTCCAATGTGATCCCAACCAACACACATGCTGGCACACTTCAACCCAAGTCGGCAATGAGAAAAACATGATGATGAAGCGTGTAACACATTACCAGTCGGCCCAAAAATAGAACTTCAACTAAATTCGCTCAATGCAGTTCTCAAAAAGATAGGTCAAGACCCAAATACATCTTAACACAACTTCATATGTTGGTGTGGACCTGCAAGCACATGGCACAAACAAGATAACAATCCCCATCGACCAAACATCCATAAATTTCCCAAAAATCCAACTCAAACATAATGCAACACCAATGAGATTGACCATTGATGTGTGGATCACAAAGAGATGTTCCATGAAAATCCAACAACACTTCTAGAAACTTCTTTCACATTGTCATGCCACAAATTTCCACTACAAACTAAATAGATATAGAGTACTTCATCCTAGAAGCACAAAATGCACAACTAAGAGATGGAACATTAACAAACCAACTTGCGGTACACTACATTACATGAAAATTGAACTGAGACATTGAAAAAACACTAAGAGAATTTCCACCAAGCCATAGGAGCAGAAACATCAATATAGAGAAATGCAAAGCATTTTACGAACCAGTCCAGACAACCAACAAAACTATCAATACACTGCAAAATACCAAAGACCTCCTCGACAACACTAGGGACCAGAAAAGATAGGAGTGCAACATCCACAAAGCACAAACACTAAATCCAAAACTACAAGAACATACCTTCAACAATAAAGGAATGTAAAGAATTCTCCCAAATAGTCTTCAAGGCAACTTCTTGAAGCATAAAATTTCACCAACTTGCGGAGACTAAAACTTCCTTGTAGCAACACATACTTTCTCAAGAACAATAGGGGAGAGCATACAACATACTGGAGACCATCAACAACATCTCTCCACCAACAACATTACTTCTAATTCTCATCTTAATGCTTCTAATCTTTATCTCAATATATCATCATGATATTATCTCTTCTAACAACAACCGTACTCAATACTACTTTACTTGATATCAACTAAGGCATGACAACCAACCATGAATATCAACAACATCAAAGGCATGCCATACAACTAGTGCCAACTAATCATCATAGAGTATCAACAACATACAACTGAAAGCACCACTATAGAAAGCACCAATGACAACCCAAACTAAGTGTAGACACAAGAACCAATGATAACCCATGTCAAACAACAATCTCACAAATCTCCCTAAGTGTTGAAAAATAATGCCAACAAACTCACCAAGTGTTGATATCAATGATAACCAATGCCATCAATCTCCCCCTTTTGCATTGATGGCAACACACCTGCACATTCTCCCCCTTTGACATCAAGGAAAAATGGAAAAAATATTTTCATCTAAATCATCAACACATTCCCCCCCTTTTACCAAGAATACCTCTTCTTCAAACTACTATACAAGCTCCCACTATTAGTAACAACTGTCCAACTACCTGCTCCCACATAGAGGTAGCACACATCAATCCAAGAGAAAAGGATATGACATGAATTTCTCCCCCTGGATAGATGCACCATATAAGAATATAGTTAGAAAAAGGAGGGGAAACAACCCCTAACTTATGTTGGAGATACTCAAAAGTATCCTTTGAAAGCGCATTAGTGAAAATATCTACAATTTGTTCCTTAGTAAGCACATACTCTAATATGACTTCTTTCTCCACAACCTTCTCCCTTAGAAAGTGATATCAGATAGAAATGTGTTTGGTCTTTGAATGCATCACCAGATTATTGGAAATATTAATTACATTGATATTATCACACAATATGGGAATGGGTTCATCATACACCATCTTTATATCCTTCAAAGTCTGCTTCATCCAAAGCACCTAGGTTTAGCAAGATGTTGTAACAATATACTCATCTTCTGTTGTGGATAAGGGAATTGAGTCCCACTTTTTATTGAACCAAGAGATTAATCTGTCTCCCAAGAAGAATGAAATTCCACTAGTACTTCTTTGGCCATCCACACATCTTGTCCAGTCAACATCAGTATAAGCACTCAAATAAAAATTATCATCCTTCTTATACCACAAACCATAATCCAGAGTTCTCTTCAAGTATTTGAATATTCTTTTCACTGCTTTCTCATGAGTTTTCTTAGGGTTAACTTGATATATGGGAACCAAACATACTACATGCATAATATCAGGTCTAGAAACCATCAAGTACAACAAACCTCCAATCATAGACCTATAAAGAGTTTGATCAACCTTCAAAGACTCATTAGTTTTTCTCAAGTGACAATTGGTAATCATAGGAGTATTTACTGGTTTGGAATATTCTATTCCAAACTTCTTCAACATCTCTCTAACATACTTATCTTGAGAAATAAAGATACCATTATCTAGTTGCACAATTTGAAGCCCAAGGAAGAAATACAACTCACCAATCATAGACATCTCAAACTCTTTTTGCATCTCTTCTACAAAATTATTACACATATCATCATCTCCACCAAAGATGATGCCATAAACATATACAACCACAATCAAACTCTTATCTTCCTATACTTTAATGTAAAGATTACTATTTGCAGTACCTTTCTTGAAACCTTACTAAAGTAAGTACTTGTCCAACTGAGCATACCAATCTCTAGGAGCTTGTTTGAGTCCATACAAATATTTCTTGAGTCTGCACACCATATTCAGATCTTCTGATAACTAGAAACTATCTAGTTGCTCAATATATACCTCTTCCTCTAAATCACCATTCAAAAAGGTTGATTTGGAATCCATCTGATAGACTGAAATTATTGTGAGCAGCAAAGGCAAGAAACATCCTTATTACCTTCATTCTGGCTACCAGAGCAAAATTCTCCTCAAAATCAATGCATTCAACTTGTGAATAACCCTTACATACCAATCTAGATTTGTTCCTCACAACTTCACCATCTTCATTCAGTTTGTTTCAGAACACCCACTTAGTTTCAATCACATTCTTATTAGCTGGTCTGGGAACCAATTCCCATGTCTAATTCTTTTCAATCTAATTCAATTAATGTTCCATTTCCTTTATCCAACTACCATCTTTGCTAGCATCAAAAAAGTTCTTGGGATCTACCTTTGACAATAAACACAAGTTCACTTGCTCCCTTGCTCTTGCAAGCCTTCTCCTAGTTAGCAAACCTTCATTCTTATCTCTAATGATCTAATCTGTAGAATGGTTCTTTCAAACAAATTTTGCTAGTCTTGGGAGCCTTCACTGGTTCTAGTTCCTTTTCTTCTTTCTCTTCATCTTCTTCAATCTAGGGAGGTATATTAGATTTGCAAACCTCTGGTTCTTGTAAGATCTGACACAAATATTCATCTACCTTAACATTTGTGCTTTCATCATCTTTCCCAATCTCTTGTTAATCTTGTAATGTCATAAGATTGCACCCCTTGCAATTTCACATACATTCTTGTATCCAATTTAGTGTACACTCTCTTAGCACTTGTGTAGGTTCATTTTATCCTTTTTCCCCTCTCAGGATGCTCATGACCCCCTTTTCAACAACTACCCTCACGCGTCAGCTATGTCAAACCTTATGCTTTCCCCATTCGTGTTGTTTTGTAGTGTGATGTGTCTGGACACTAGCGTGCTATGTGGACGTTTGTGTGCCACGCTAGCATCCTGCGACATTTCAACGTTCAAACGACCATTTTTGTGCATGCTTGCCACTTGTCAACAAGTTTTGTCGGTGTTAACAACTTGGGACACCTTGTAACCACCCAGGAAGCTTCTTTTCCCTCCTATTCTCTCTCTCTATATGCTATCTTTTCAATCTATTATGGTCTTTTGAATCTTTCTAGCTTGGGCTCTTGCCTTTTCCTCTATTTCTTTTTCTATCTTACTTGTACAACTCTCTTGTTTGTTACAACAACCTTCTACAACACTTTCAAGCTCTCTTGGAATCTCTCTTTGCAAAGCCCTTAATCTCTTACACCAGTCTTTGCCTCTCTCTTTGGCTTCCTTAAGCCTTGCAATTGGTATCTCCCTAATCTTATCACTACAACAAATCCTTGTGATTAGCTCCCTTTTTTGCTTGGAAAAGTCGGCGCTATTTTTCGGGGTGGCACTATTTTTGGCATTTTTTGCACCAACTAGGACAAGTAGGCGCTAATTCATGCTCAAATTAGCACCAAAATTATTGCCAAAATTAATGCCTAGTGTAGCACCCATATTAACGCCGAAATTAATGCCAAGATTAGCACCAAAATTAATGCCTAAATTAGCAACCAGATTAGCGTCTACGTTAGCGCGCATATTAGCACTTGATGTAACGCCTATTTTAGCACTTGCTTTAGAGCCTATTTTAGCACCTAATTTAGCACCTTCTTTAGCACCTGATTTAACGCCTAATTGTTCTAATGTAGCAGGGATTAAGGGTGGTAGAACAAAAAATCCTTCCCCAATATTCACTAGCCTTCAATTGCTTTCCTACATTTCACTTGCATCAAAAGATCTACTGCCTTTGATTTTTCATTGTATTTAACATGAAATGCAATAATTTGTGTGATAAGATCCATACTGTCACCAACATTCCCTTTGTATATACCCATTTATTCCTCCAGATAATCATAAACAAAGAAAATTTTGCCTTTACCGCAGTACTTTGTGCAGATTAAGGGTTGAGGGTTGAGGGATTAAGGGTTGAGGGTTGAGAATTGAGGGTTAAGGGCAGTCTAATGTATAGGGTAGAGGGTAGAGGGTAGAGGGTAGAGGGTGTAAGGGTTTAGGGTTTAAGGGTTGAGGATTGAGGGTTTAAGGTTGAGGGTAGAGGGTTGAGGGTATATGGTCCAAGGATTAGGGTTGAGGGTCCAATGTATAGGGTAGAGGGTATAGGGGTTGAAGGATTAGGGTTTAAGGGTACTTGAGGGTTGAGGGTAGAGGGTACTTGAGGGTTTAAGGATTGAGGGTTTAAGGGTTGAGGGATTAGGGTCGACTAGGTTAGAGGGTATTGGGTTGAGGGTATAGGGTTGAGGGTATAGGGTTGAGGGATTAGGGTAGAGAGGGAGGCATGGATTAAGGTTTGAGGGTTGAGGGTAGAGGCTAGAGGGTTGAGGTTTAAAGGGTTGAGGGATTAAGGATTGATGGTTGAGGGATTAGGGTCAAGGGTATAAGAGGGTATTGGCCGGTTGAGGGTAGAGGGATGTATAGGGTTTAAAGTTTAGGGTTTAGGGTATATGTGTTGATATCTCATTTCTTTCAATATCATCGTTAGTATTAAAGTTTCCAATGAAACTAGATTCTAACCTGATATTTCCATTATGCTCTGACTTTATATCCGTTTCATGTTCTTTTTCAAACAAAACATCAAAATGATATATTTGCTCATCAAATCTTTTGCTTACAATTTCATCATTATTCAGTGCATTATGCTTTGGAATATGATTGAAAAGAGATGATATAGTCACAACTTCATTGACAGGTGGAATACTTACCTCTGTGGTTGGATTTTGCAGAGATAGATTCTTCCATTGGTCTTGCATGGAATTGACTTGATATGAAGCGTGGGGAAATGTGGTGTTTGGAAGATTAGGAAGGTTGTAGCTGGTTGGTGAGAATGATTGCATTTGGGTAGGGATGGTGGGTAAATTGGCATAAGGCTATTAAGGACGAAAACTTGCAAGTACATGAGTATTACAATCTTAATTTTGGCTACTTGTATTCCTCACATCATGTCTAGCTTGTGCCAATAAGAGAGCTTTGTTCAATACATCATGTAGGGAGGTAATCTCCCCACAATGTCTAATTTCTGCTGCAAACGAAGGATTCAAACCCCAATAGTAATGTTCCTTTAGCATATAATCATTCATAAACAGATTTAAATCTTGAACACGTTGATACACCAACAAAAACCTATGATTGAACTGGTAAATTGATTCCGATGATGTCCTTTTTGTGGTTGAAAATTCAAATGATGGGTCTTGTGTTCGTTCATAAGGGTCAAACTAATCCACAAATAAAATTTCTAACTCCATCCATGAACAAATATAATTTGGTGGAAGATTAACATACCATTGCCATGCTGTACCTTGTAGTTTTTTGATGAAAAGTTGACAGGCTGTATCTTCATGAAGAATTTGGTGAAGAGTCATAAAATCCTTGCAAATCCTAACATGATCTTTAGCAATTTGTCCATTGTTAGCAAAAAATAATGGAAGCCTATTATGCATATGATAAGGAATTTCATTCAGAATCCCAGGAATACACAAAGGGCTGCCCATTAGAGCTGGGTTTTCCCAGATCCAACCCACTCCAACTCACAACAATCCAAAATTGCTCAAGTGGCCCTCCTTTTAGCGCCAGTCCTGTTGATGGCCAAAATAGCACAACAACATTAAACAAAATATTTCTATCCTATTTCTCCTGAAAAAGATAACTGATCTAAAACCACCTATCTTCCAAGGTCCTGGTAGTTGGTTCTCAACTGTGCTGATGTTACTCAGTGGCCAATGCAATTGCAATATTCAAGGGGCCTGCTGGTTATTGAGCTTCTTGATTGTTGCAGGATCAAATTCCTATGTAAACCTACTCTAACAGGGGGTATAAAAAAAACGCAAAAGATAGATCAGGGACACAAGAGTGAAAAGAATATTGATTCATTCAACTAATCAGACCTGCTACTTTCTAAGGAATTCCTAAACTAGAACTGTAAAATGGATCAACCAGTAATCAATACAAAGTCATTCATTCACAGTGCAAATATTAATGGTAGATTGCAAATCATCATTCAAACAAAAGAAAAGATAAAATTTACTCATTCCTTGACAACTTCAAATCAAATGATTAACATAACGAATAACATTCCAAAATACAACTTAAAGTAGGTTTAAATATGACTGCTTCTACTGTTGCAAAATAGATAAACAACATTTACAAGTCTGGAAAGATTCACCAGTGCACAAAAACCAATATCTTCAAGTTGATTCAGCTAAACTAAGAATTGCAGAAAACTCCATTAACTATCCTACTGCTAACTCTAATAAGATAATATGTAAAAGTTCTAACTATTGCCTAAGTGTCTAACCCTTTACAATGAGCTTGATTTGACAATTAATAGCTCAAAATTTCATAATTCCCTCTAGAACTGAAACATCAAAAGCTGTAGCTTTTGAAAACATGTAATTAATTCACCCAGAAATTTTTAGTTTCAGCTCTCTATTTGATTTGGGTTGATTTCAGTTAGTTTTAGTTGAAACTCCATCCTCCAGTTAATAGCTGCAACTTTGACTCAGAGTTTATCCCTTTGCACAATGAGCTGTAGTATCTTTTTACTGAGATCACTCCAAGTGGACCTACCATGTCTTCAGTTCACTTTCAGTTTGATCATAAAGTCTTCATTTGACACCTAGCTGATTGTTCTTTCCAGAAAAAGCTCCCCCTTCTTGTGTAGTTCTGTTTTACAAATCATCCCCAAGATTCTTTTACCAATTTCCACTCCAAAACGGTACCTGTAAGACACAATGCATTAATTGAGTTCCAGAATTAATCAATTCACATAATTTGATTTTAACTTATTTCAATTAAATGCAAATAAAATTTTCACTTCCATAATTGAAATAATAATTAGAATCCCTTTTAAATTAATGTCATTTAAACACAAAAGATGCTTGTTCAGAATCTTGGCACTGATTGCATTTTCTGATCCCGAAAAGCACCTGTAAAATCACAAAAATGAATAATTAATCCATTGAATCAATAAATCCCATAGAAAATGGATAATTAATTAAATTAATTAATCCATAATCCTGCCCCATCTGATTATAATAATATTCCATTCAAGGAATTTGGTCAAATAATTCATATATAATTTCTCTGCCTCCACCATTAAAATCTATAACCATGCATCCGTCTATAGGTTTATGAGATCTCCACACACTCACTAATTAAACAATAGTGCTTTGGCGCATCACATGCATTGCCTAGTAGGGCGTTTGTAACTACATGTGATTAAAATACTCCCTGTTTTATACTTTCACGGGTGTTCATATACTATTTCAAAACTCACCTATTTGCATATGCATAGGTTGCATTTCTTTTCATTCACATAAATTAACAATCCAACACCATTATGTGTTGCTTCAATAAACATATCACTTTTCCATTATTTCTCTCGATCAAAGTTCAAATGCCAGTCCTTTATGACAACGTTTCAAGCTTCTTCTTTGATGAATGTTCATACCCTATTCTAAAACTTCGATTTGTGGAAGTTGGCTCCACCCCTGCAAATGCACCTGTTTGTAAACCACTCTCTCCAATAAACAACGAGCAAAATCCAGATTCCTCTACTTGGCGCACCCTATCATTTCATTCTATGTAAATTTTGCAATCATGCATTCCATACAATCACATTTCTTTGGGGCATTTTACAAATATTTCACGTGCCCCATACAAACCTCCAACAAATCCCTTTTTCTACCAGAAAAGAGACTATAGTCATTTCCTCCCTGAGATGACGCCTCCTTGAGGCATTTTGTCAAACAGTTCATTTTCCTTGTCTATTTTTCCACATTTCACTCGAATGTCTCTGAAGCCTTTTCAACATGTTTACTTTGTGAAGATCCAACAACCACCATATCATTTGAAACGTCGTTTCTCCAAAGCATTTTCTCAAACAGTTCACACGCTTCTTCTTGATGCCTCAAGCCCTTTATCAAATCCATATTTTGTGCATATGTTGCAATCAGGGCATACCACGTGATGACATCTCTCTGAATCAATTTGTTAATGATTCACCGCCTTCAAGATCACCTTCCATTGAGGGAATTTCTCAACAGTTCGTGCTTTATGTATGCTTCCATATTACACACTCATTAAACAGTGTCATTTTGTGCATATCCTGCAATTGATGGTGTTCCAGAGACCATGTTACTTTCAGGCATCTCCCTTGAGGCGTTCTTGTAAAATAATTCACAAGCCATCCCTATGCTTGCACATTTTGCATGTGGGTTTACTATGGCGGTTTCAAAAAATCCATTTTATGCAAGTTCAACTTTCATTCCATTCCATGAGATGACATTTTATTGAGGCGTTCCATCACGCCCTCAATCTACAACTTGAACCTTTCTATCACTGCATCCCATGAGATCTCTTCGAGGCTTCTGTCAAACAGTTAGCATGCATTGTTGAGAGGCGTTTCCACCAAACACTTCATGTGCCCTGTTAATACTTTTCCATTTTGTATTATTGGTAGGCTTGGAGTTAAGGTTCAAACCTGAACTAGGGAGTGCCGAGAGCGGGACTTGAGCGGAGTGGGAGCCGTTCTTGGACGAGAGCAGAGTAGTTTGGAACGGGAGTGAAACCAGTTTCGAGCAAGGGCGGAACAAAACTTGCACCTGAAACCTTATTTTTTTAGTGCCTGGTTCAATATTGTTTCCGCTTCCAAAAACAAATATTTTATTAGGGCGGGGTTGAGATTATTTTGGAACTTGGACATTTTCTTTTCTAAAGTATCAGGTTCGTTATTTGTTCCGAACCCGACAAAGAGCCTCCCTGCTAGATCAACCTCTTTCGCCTTTTTACTTTGAGCGGGTTCGGGAAAACATGGAACCCCTTTATTTAACTTTTTTTGTATTTTCTAAATCTTTTAAACACTATTTTTTTTTTAATTTTATGATTTTATATGGATTTTAATCTTTTAAATTAGGCTTTAAAAGATTTTTTATTCCACAAACTTTTCAAATGTTTAAAACATAAAAGAGTTTATTGTTATTATATATATATATATATATATATATATATATATATATTTTAAACTTTTAATTTTAAATCTTTTTAAATTTAGAAAAAGACTAAATTTTAAAAGTTTAAATTATTTATTTAATTAGATTTAAACCTTATAAATCTTTTAAAATTAAAAGATTTATTTTATTTAAAATTCAAAATTTACTTCTTTCTTTTATTTTAAAATTTTCTGATCTTTATTATTTTTGGGATTTTTGGGATTTTATATATTTTTTGAATTTTACAATTTTTTTCTATTTTTCAAAATGTCTCCAAGGTGAAACGGTGCGACAGAAAGAGATGACACCCAAACAAAAACAAAGAACATGAAAACTACAAACAGACAACACAAGAATCAAGTACGATGAAAAGAAGACAAAAGGACAGACAAAGAGAGACAAAAATGAGAAAACGAAAAACGGCCAAAACCGAAGACGAACAACGCAACGACGATAGATGAGACAAAGCAAAAGAAAAATGGGACGAAGAAAAAGACGAGGACGAGATGGGACTAGACAAGGAACACGAACCCAAACGAGACTCGAAGGTGAAGTGGGGATCGGAGTCAGGGCAGAACTAGAACTTGAAACCTTGAAAGGTGTCAGGTATCGATTCCATCCTGCAACCCGATCCCCGCTAAACACGACGACAACAAAACAAACCACGAAACAAAGAAAAACAAAAGGGGATCCCCAACTTTTCCAAGCAAAAGTTGGGGCTCTGATACCACATGTAATGACCTATCCCTTGCATTTTTTTTTTTTTCAATTTTACTCCAAACATATAAAAATAACAAGTAACAAAGGCATTACAATAAAATCTTTCCTTTCTCCATTGATAAATGCATACAAATTACAATATATTTCCACATGAATTCCATTTTCATTGCAAATATAAATTAGAGTACAAAAGTAATACAATTACATACATAGCTCGAGAGCTTTTGAACAAATAGTAGTAAGAAGGTCCATGTTCCTTTCCTTTCAAATCTTGGTACATCGGCCACTTGCTATGGAGGAGAAACATCACTTGGGAACTTCTCTGCCAACCACAGACTTAAAATGCGGTCCCCCGCACATCCATTATTTAATAGATGGCCCTCCCTTCGTTGAAGAGATTGGTAGGGTATCCTTTAATGATTACCAACTGAGCATTGCTGTGTCCTACACAACTAGAACCTTGCTATTTCACAATCTCGAACTACTACAAGGATCACAAGTGTAGTCTCAACTATCTCACACCTAAGTGGATGTTGTACATTTCACTACTTTGGCCAAATTATTCTCATTTAGTACTTCAAATGAAGGTAATCTATCATAAACACTACTCAAGGTTGATTTGACTTAAGGCTATCTTACTCTACGCGTAGGCTATGTCCTCCAATGGGTATTCAGTCACCCCAGACTTCCTACATCAAACTATCTACTTAGAAATGAAATAGTCTACAAGTGTCTTGTAACCTAACTCCTAATTAGGAAATCTTTATCCAAGGAGTGTTTAGCTTGTCACAATTTACCTAATAACTTAAGCTTAAGACCATACTTGGTTCCGCCTTCATTTCAATCCTAATAGATAATAACTACTTCATCGTATTCTCCATATATGGAGATCATACAAATCATGCAATATTCATTCTAAATGCATTTAAATCCATTCCTTTATCTCTTTCACATTATTTTCCCTTTTATGCAAAACAATTAAACCATTCCCTTAATTTCTTTTCACATAAATCCCCTTTTCACAAATTCCCTTTTATGCATAACTTGTAAATGTTTTTCCTTAATAATTCTATCCTCTTATAACTATGGAAAAAATACAAGCACAAGAAAATAGAAACCAACTGTCAAAATAAAAGATACAAAATGAAGTTCCATGCCTGTTTTAAAGCTTCTCCTTCCAAAATCGTTCTTCCAGTCCCTCTTTCAATCAAGCTTCCAGAAAAACAGTGACTTCTCACTAAAATTGACTTCCCAATGATGGCTTCTCACTCTATAATGAAATCCTTATGAATCTTCACTCAATAATTATTTCACCACTAATTTCTTACTCAATAATGAACTCACAATGATTTCACTCTTAGCTGTATTGGGATTATTCACTATCTGTGGCAAATTGCTGGTAAAATCTCTATATTTTCTACTAAAAAAAAAGAAGTATATAAACAAAATTATGAAATAGAAATGAAAGCTCAAAGAAATGCTAAACTTGGATTCCACAAGTGATGCAATATAGAATCGCAAGGTGTCTAAATATAGGGCCCGGAATGCTACTCTGATATAATATGGGAGAAGTTTACTCAACTTCTTCGATATGTCCCCATCTATCATAAAGATGAACGATTCTGGATCAATAAATTCATCTTGAGACTCAACAAAAATATTGGAGGTGAAGTCGATATGCATGGTCTGACCACAATGGACCTTGTGTATGAAAAAGCCATAAAGCAAGAACAAAAGCTTAAGGCAGACTCTACCCAGTGTGAAGGAGAAGAAAAGAAGGATACTGAGGTCCCCGACAAGATTGCCCCCAAGAAGGAAGAATTTGCGCAAGATGTTGCAAAGAAAAAGGGGAAGAGATCTCGCTTCAATGACAAGGAATTCATAAGAGATTGGAAAAGAGACAACTCAAGGTATGATGACACTAGCAGAGCTAGTGAAGGTGTTAATAAGACTGGGGAAATCATGGAGAAAAGAGGGCCAAGAGAAAGATGCTTTATTTGTAAAGGTAATCATTATGCAAATGAATGCCCTAACAAAACTTCTGGTACCCAACAACATGGAAACTCACTGCCTACTGAAAAGGCCATGTTTTAGTAGAGGAAACACGCTGCCATAAATGATAGACAAGCTGGTGTCCAAATTACACCGGCCAAACATTCTTGAAACTTTCAAGAGTGAAGAATAAATGTGGAGTTAGAATTTTATGTTTGAATAATACCTTAGTTCGTTGGGGACGATGAATCATAAGGGGAAGAGTATGTTACACCCCGATTGTATAGCTACTATTGCATAGGGAAATTGATTGTAGTGACTGAATCAATGTGATGAATAAAACATGTTGTTCTTGTTGTCAATATGAATGTGTCACCATTTAATGATTGTTTCATTTGATTGTTACTTCTATTGATGTAATCCTAGATGAATGTTGCATGCAAGTTGAATAATGTTCATTCTAACTTTTGAGATGTTTCATGCATACTACTTTGTTGTGAATATATGACTCCTGTTGTCATGTCATGGAATGCAGGTGTGTGAACCATTCCTCCAAGTAGAGGAAAAATATCACTCGGGAGAGGAGCTTGGTTGGGTAAATAGTAACAAGAACCATTTGAGCATATACATACATGTCATTATAGGTTTGGAGGAACCAAGTCAGTTAAGTTGGTCTTGATAAGTCATCCATAGGCTTTAGGAGTCTTGTGTACTTCCTTGTGCTTTGTGAGTGATGATTGTTTGTTTATTAGATTTACTGTATTATGCTCATTGTGAGGATAACATGAATGGACATAAGTGAATAGGTTGAGTGGTATGTATACACATGTATATAGTATGTACATTGAGGTATATACGACTATATACATGTATATATATACACATGCTACCTATTATTTGTGAATATTAAATATAATATTATTACTGCCTGATTACTTTATGTAAAAATGTATATATATTTATATATCGGGTTGCTGACTGGCTCACGATATTTTTATATAATTTTTAAATATATAAATATATATGAAATTATATATTATGGATTATATATAATATTGTTATAACTATATTAATATATATATATATATTAATAAATACTCGAGTATTTAAATATATATATATATTTAATATATTTAAGACTAAAGTAATACTTATATAATAAAATATAAATATTTACACACGCAACCTATTATCTGTGGATAAATAATATTATTATAATATTTTCCTTGGAATTTATATATACACATATACATAGATATATATATTGAAAGTATGCTGACTGGCTCACAATATATGTATTCGAGGAATAAATATGTATATGTATAGATATATATATTTATATATATGTAATTATATATTAAAGATTATATATAATATTCTTATAGTTATATTAATATATATATATATATATATATATATATTAAATACTCGGGTATTTAAATATTTATATGTTTAATATATTTAAAAGAACTATAATAATATTTATATAATAAAATATATAATTATTTCCTAACTTTTGAAATACATATATATATATATATAGTTTAATATAATATTCTAAATCTCTAAAGTAAATAAAAGATTATATTTTACTTGGAGTAAATATTAAAGTTAAACTATTATATTTTACTTGGAGTAAATATTGGAATGGAACTATAGTGAAATAATAAATCTCATCACCAAATAAAAGTGAATCGAGCTATTTCACTTATAAGAATTTAAAACATATAGTTTCAATGAGAAATCAAAATATTTTAAAAAGTGAATGGTAAAACTTTTGAAAAGGCAAAATATTGCTCTTAAACCTTGAAAGAGCTTTCCAGTGAAAAAAATAGCGCTTGAGGAAGAAACGCAGGTCGCCTGGAAGAATATTTCAACCATTGTTGGGAATGAGGGCAACACAACCTATAAATGGTGAGGTGTATGGAGTATTTCCTTGACTAAATCATTGAATGATGAATCATTTTCATATGGGTGCCATTATTGGTAAGTTTCCTGTAGGTGGCGATTTTATTTGCTGAGTTGAATTTTTCTTGTTTTGCTAGATCAAAATGAAGTCAAATCACTTCTATATTTAATGAGTAAGGGGTTAGGAACCCGCCATGTTTCTCTTTGAACTTTTTTGGGCATTGTGTTGTCATTTCTCATGCCTACAATAGTGGAAAACGTTGCATTTCTGGCCCTATAAATAGATGCCTTACCATTTTGTAGTTCACCTCTTGTTGAATCCGAGTTAATATTTCTCTGAGCTTTCATTCCCATTTCATAATTATGTATACATACTCTATTTTATGAGTAGAAAATATAGAGGATTTACCAGCAACTTGCCACATACAGTGAATAATCCCAATACAGTTGAGTGAGAAATCATTTGTGAGTTCATTATTGAGTGAGAAATTATTTGTGAGAATTCATAGAGAGAGTTCATTTAGAGTGAGAAGCCATCATTTGGGAAGTCAATTCTAGTGAGAAGTCACTATTTTTCTGGAAGCTTGATTGAAAGAGGGACTGGAAGTACGATTTGGGAAGGAGAAGCTTTTAAACAGGCATGAAACTTCTTCATTTTACATCTTTTAATTTGATTGCTGGTTTCTATTTTCTTGTGCTTGTTTGGTTTCTATAGTTATAAGGGGATAAAACTATTAAGGAAAACATTTACAAGTTATGCATAAAAGGGAGTTTGTGTAAGGGAATCTATGAGACAGAGAATTTGTGAAAATGAGATTTATGTGAAAAGAAATTAAGGGAATGGTTTAAATGCTTTGCATAAAAGGGAAAATAATGTGAAAGAGATAATGGAAGGGATTTAAATGCATTCAGAATGAATATTGCATGACTTGTATGATCTCCATATAAGGAGAATATGATGAAATAGTTATTATCTATTATGATCGAAATGAAGGAAAAATCAAGCATGGTCTTAAGCTTAAGTTATTAGGTTAACTGAGACAAGCTAAACACTCCTAGGATAAATATTTCCTGATTAGGAGTTATGATACAAGACACTTGTAGAATGTTTCGTTTCTAAGTAGATAGGTTGTTGTAGGTAGTCTGGGGTGACTAAATACCCATTGAAGGACATAACCTACACGTAGAGTAAGATAGCCTTAAGTCAAATCAGCCCTGAGTAGTGTTTATGATAGATGATCTTCATTCAAAGTATTGAATGAGAATACTTTGGCCAAAGTAGTGAGATGCATGACATCCACTTAGGTGTGAGATAGTTGAGACTACACTGTCAGTTCATTGTGATCCTTGTACTAGTTCGAGATTGTGAAATAGCAAGGTTCTAGTTGTGTAGGACACAACACTATGCTTAGTTGGTAATCATTAAAGGATACCCTACCAATCTCTTCGACGAAGGGAGGGCCATCTATTGAATAATGGATGTGCAGGGGACCACATTATATGTTCGTGGTTGGTGGAAAAGTGCCCGAGTGATGTTTCTCCTCCATAGCAAGTGACCGATGTACTAAGATTTGAAAGGAAAATAATTATGGACCTTCTTACTACTATTTGTTCTAAAGATCTTGGAGCTATGTTAGTTAAGGTATGTATTCTTGTTTCATGTACTTGTGAAGTTATTATATTGAAATGGAATCTTTATTGTAAATTAATATGACAACTTGTTCATGTTTTATCAATAAAGAAAAGGAATTTTTTTATTGCAATGTCGTGTTACCACGTTTACTTACTTGTAGGATGTAAATTATGAAAATTTTACTTTTTAAGGAAATACTTCAAACACCTCACTAGTTGCAGACTACGTTGCCCACATACATAGCATTGGTTGAAAATTTCTCCAGGCGACCTACGTATTTCCTCAAGCGCCATTTTCACAGGAAAGCTTCTTTCAACAATTTTTGCCTTTTTCCAAAAGTTTAACTATTCACTTACAAAATATTTCGATTCCTCATTGAACTTTATGTTTTAAATTCTTTTAAATGAAAAAGGTTCAATTCTCTTTTACTTGAGATTTATTATTTCTCCATAGTTTAATACAAGAGATTTATTATTTCTCTATAGTTCCATTTTAAATATTTACTCCAAGTAAAAATTTAATCTTTTAATTTTCCACTTTAGAGTTTTAAAATATTTTAAACTATATATTTATATATATTATATAC
>VDFB02307544.1:0-22721 GCA_007258455.2 Sequoia sempervirens | reverse complement strand
TTGCATGCTTCATATTTTAGATGATGAGTCCAAGTTTGATAGGTCTCTCACTTTGATTCCTCTAGTTGGATGTTTCTAGCAACAGGAGTTTGAGACTCGATTTGATTGGACTCTAGGGGTTATCAGAGTGGTGCAGCGGAAGTCAATTGGTGTTGGAGGATTTCCAACTTATCCAAGGGATCTAGGTATGATATCTAAGGTGTATCAACACAGTGCTTGGAGCTAGAATGACAAGGATGATTTACAGAGTTGGGATCCAGGAATTGCATTATTGGATGGTTGGTTTAATCGGTTGACAAAGAGTGACAATATCTTGGATTCTAGCTACCTACAGAGATTATGGATTAGCACATGTTGCAGGATCACTTGGGATCCAGGTGGTTGGTGGATAGGTGCAGTTGGGTTTTCATTTTGGATCCAAATGTTGTGGCAATTGCGGATTGCTTGAGGGAAAGCAATCTTCAGGAAGGGAGGACTATAATGTCCCCAAAATTTGGATGAAGTGACTTAATTATTTAATATTGCCCAAGTCTTAAAGTATATTTAAAAGGGGGATATTAAATAATTAATAAATCAAGTTTTAAAGTGACTTATGAAATATTTTAAATATTACTTTGTAAAAATCACTTATATTATGAATGGTAAAATACAAAAGGGAAGAAGGGAGAAACATTTGATACCTTTGATGCATATTATTTTCATGGGAATGGCTGAGCTTCTCAGGTTTGGGTTTGGAAACCCTTACAGCTCCAATTTCAGGTGTGGAACTATCACCCCTAGTTGGTAATGGTCAAAGGTTTTGAAGAAGGAGAAATTAATCTGCACTTAGATTTTCACATTTCTCAATTGCTAAGTTTTTATTGTTTCAAGGAATTGAATTTCAAGCACTATAATATACATCTTTTGGAGGTGTTTCATCATGGGGAACCCTTAGGCGCAACTCTTTCAAGGGATAAGAGCCTTTTGAAAGCTTTGGAATTGAATGTTTTGAAGAGGTAAGTGAAGGATGCAATTTTTTTGAAGGATACATCATTGTATTCGGCTTCACTCTAGGACGTGGTCTCTCATTGAGTTCATTTTATTATCAAGAAACCCTAGCTGCCATTTTTGTTGAGTGTTGGGACCTGATAAACCCATGGTAATTGAAGATATTGGAAGAGGAACTGAGAGACATGATTTCTAGACTCATATTTCAGCTCTATCTCAGGTCACAACCACTATTGGAGGTCATGGGAGGTGACATTTGGGGCATACAAGACTGGGCACACTCAAAAAAAATGGAGAGACGAATGCATTTGGACAATATTAGTTGTTGCTGGTTTGTACAGGGAACTCTCCCAGGCTGGGCCGACTTCTAATACTGTATACACCTAAAAACGGTCTGGATAATCTAATTAATTAAATATGACTTATTTGATTAATTAACCTTAAATTAATCTACTATTAAATAAATAGAAATATTTATTTATAGTTCATTCTTCTAAATTCTTCAATCTTAATTAAATAAGCAACTTCAATAGTTTGTATTATTAAATTATCTATATCATGTTTCCTCTTAATTAAATAAAATATCATAACCTGATTTATTTAATTATCATATCCCTTTTTATTAAATAAGCAAATTTCAAAGATTTCTTTCATTTAATTAAATATCTTTTTTCTTGTTAAATTTGAATAAATCAATTTATTCAAATAAAGGAAAATTTTCCTCTATTCACTCACCTACCAAATTAGATATAAACCATCTAATTTAATTCAACTGGCATTCATGGGAAAGTTGTGGAGACAAACTTGTAGGTAATCCTCTTCAATCTCTTTCCTCTTATTCTTCCTATCATCTGGCCTAATGTTTTCATGGGGAGAAACCATTCCCATGATCAACTCAAGGTTCTCCATCTCTTACCATTGAATCCTCTAGATCAAATCTAGACCTTTGTTGTGTTGCCTCGTCACAAATTGCTGCCGTGAATTTATATATACAATCTTTCTCTATAGGAAATGGATCCGAATCCAATATTTGTGCAAACTTACTTTGCAGGAATAGTAATCAAGCAATCAAGCATCTTAGCAATAGCAATATCACTTAGCAATAGCATTAGTAGAATCAATATCATGGCTGCATCGTAAATCACTGTAGCTTCTTTTATCATATTCACGTCAACATAGATTACAGTAGCTTCATCATATAATCTAGCAATCATCATATAGGATTAGATTATTGCATTTAGTAGCATCTCATTCTCTAGATTGGCATTTTAACAGTCACAATGCTTACCAAATCTGAGAGCCTCGTGACTTAATAAATATTTAGAGATAGAGAACAATATGATGCTTTTAGTAGATTCTTGCTTTAAATTAGTTTAATTGCTCTTTAATCTTTGATATAATGTCTTATTAAGAAGTTTTCTTAGTTATTTTACTTCATACTTATTTCACACTTACATTTTGACACCCACCGTGGGGCCTAGACCCCATATTTTAATAATATTTCTGAAAAGTGTTCATATAGGATTCTGGCGTGATTTATTTTAGTGTGACTTAGAAGGGATTTTTAAGCGCATCAACTTTAGTGCTTCTAACTGTTTCAGCGCATCTGATGAAAACTTTAGCGCTTCTGATTTTTTTAGCGCATCCAATAGAAACTATAGCGCTTCCACAATCTATTTTAGTGCATCAACCAAAAGCTCCCAGCATAGTTGACTGTTCTATGTTCAAATCTATTTTAGCACATCAGACAAATTTCACAGCGCTTTTGACAAATTCTATAGCGCTTCCAACAATTTCTGCAGTGCATATGATCAATTAAGTGGCGCTTATGACCTCTGTTATAGCGCATCTGTAACTTGTTGTCTGGATCTGACATGATCACTGCCAGTAATTTCATTTTTTACATTTGTCTTAAAATAAACCAATCCTAGGGTAGTCATCTGGTTAAAATATATCAATCCTAGGGTAGTCATCACACATTGCTATCTCAGTTAAAATAAACACCATTTCTTTTGTGAAGTAATATCTTCACGTAGATAGAAAATTGTCATTTGGGCTTTAAGAATTGAACATTTGTCTACTGTCATTGTACGGTGAGAGGCCTATGCTCTCCCCTTAAGTGGGTGATCAAAATTCCAGACTCATCCTTTAATTTCATGCATTGCATGCTTTATTAAATCCTTTAGAAGGCCTGCCGTAGTGGGAAAAAGTACTCACCCTATAGGAATGACTTGAGTGGGAACAACCAAAGCTAGGTTTTCCAACCCACTATAAAATAAAAGTAAATATGGGGAAACCCACATTTACCAGAAGTGTGCAAGATAACTATCCCCAAAATCTTTGTTCTAAAGATTCGGAGGTCTCCTGAGGAATTTTATCATTTGCCGCTCCAAACTGAAACCCTATCTACGAACGATAGTGTAGAATCCAACTTGTCAGTTTCCAAACATTTTAATACTCAACGATGCAAGGGGAGGGAAGAATCTGCCCCCAAGACACTCACCATATAATTTCCAAGGACCGTTTGCTCAAGGGATTGAGAAATCTAACTTTGAGTATGTGCCTGGAAAAGACAAAAACATGAGTGCCCTCTAGGGGGTGACACGTCTGTGTGAGTTGAAATAATTTTAAGATGTGGGTTGTTTGAGTATAATGATGACCTTTTGACCTTAAGAGTGAGTTTGCTTGAAATGTATTATTTGTCAAAAACCTATGGAAATCAAGAAGGATCATGTTTGATTCTTGAACATACACTTATTATTTAGATTCTAGGACTTAAAAACAACTGTTCTACAATTGTTTTTTGTGATTTCAAATCATTAAATCAGATAAAGATCATCTAGAAGAACACAAAAAGTTTGAAAAATCAATCTATGAAAACTTATGATTAGGGATTGGAAGTCCACAAACTTTGTCAAGAAATTCCTTGCAAAAAGAGTCAAGAAACTAAAGAAACAACTTAGTTACAAGAAATTTTTGGAAAGAAGACGATTTTTATATCAAAGTAGGAAAGTCTTGCTTCAACATAGAACTTTCATTCATAGGTTTCACAATTTTTCTAGGGGATATATGGATGATTTTTCCTTAGAGCCTTTATATTCACAAGCTTATTTCCAAAGAAGAGCTCTTTCACAGAAGCATAATCATAGTCAATCTATTCATCAATATTCCATCCCACAACCAACAATAGAGTATTCAAATAGGCCAAATCAATTCTTATAGTAGAAGGAAAACTTGGAAACATTAGGCTTGTCATCCCAAAATTAGAGAGTTACCAACAAAGATATCCTTTCAAAATATTGAAAACCTAGAAAATTACACCAAAAAGATCATTCTGTTCATGAAAAAGAAAATTAGACAACACTGTGGAGTCCCAAAATAGCGCTTACACTGTCTATTTTAGTGCATTTGTGCTGTCTTTTAGCACATCCACAGTTTAAATAGTGCATTTGCAATCTATTTTAGCGCTTCTAACAACTTCTCTAGCGCATTTGTCGACTGTCACCAAAAATTACCAGTGTTAGAAATTACCAATATTTTAGCACTTACACAGTCTATTTTAGCGCATCTGCGTTGTCTTTTGGTGCATCCATAGTTCAAAGAGTGCATTTGTAGTTTGTTTTAGCACATCTGCCAAATCTTATAGCGCTTCTTCTAGCTGTAACCAAAATTTGCTAGTATCAGGAAATTATCAAATATTTTGGCGCATCTACAGTATGTTTTAGTGCTTTTACCCTATTTGATAGCGCATTTGTTTCTTTTATCTCTTCCATAGTCTGTTTTAGCGCTTCTACCCTCTGTAATAGTGCATCCACTGAACACAAAAATTGAGAGCTATAAGAAACATCTGTCAGACTGTTAACATCAGAAACTCAGGTTTTTACCAGACAAAAACATTTTCACAAGCCAAACAATGTCTTAAACCTAAAACAAATAGGATCCTACAAGTCAAAATTCCTTTCAAAAGTTAAACCCGGATCTTGCAAACTATAAAGTGTCAAATTATCAAACAACACATCTTGGTTATTGAGTTAAATTTCATCATTAGGATCTTATCATCCTACAATCATGAAACGAAACACAATAATCAGATTTTTAACTTGGTCTCATCAATAGAATATATCATTCTATTTGAATTTGTTAAAATCCAATTGACACTCATCCAAACATAGAAGATCAAAGTTTAAGTGAGAATAGTAAATACTTGTATGCCAATTTTAACAAGGTTACAAAGACAAAAACTTAGGGAAAAGGAAATTGAAAAATCAAATATCATGGCAGAAGAAAATCCCTTTCATAGATTCCACCAGAATGATTGAAATGAAATAACCCAAGAGGATGTCAACACAACACAACAAGATCAAAATTTCCATAAATTCATGGAAAAGGTTTTAGAACAGGATATGGAAAAATATCTTCTGATGCTAGCTGAGCTAGGTTCCAAACTTCCAAAAGACTTTGATGTCAATTGATTGAAGGAAACACCTAAAGCAGTTGAAACTGAACCACACAACACATAAAACACAAATCAAGTGGTTGCCTTAACATGTCAAATGCAAAAATTGCAACAACTTAAAGATATGCAAAAGGGAACCACAAAGAGGTACTCGTTACAGGACATTTGTCCTTACCCATTTCATCCGAGTGTAGACATGATACCATTTCCAAGACATTGTGAATTCCCCAAATATGACAATTACAATGGCAATTGACAATGTGAGGGAATTCAGAACCATGAGTTTAGAGTTTGCACAAGAGGACACTTATCTAATGAGGTTATTTCCAAGGAGCTGAGGAGGTCACTGTATGGAATGGTTCTCCAAATTACAACGAGGGATTCAATCCTTTGAAGAACTAGTCAACATATTTATCTCACAATTCTCCTTCAATATTCAACATGAAGTAACCATAAAAGGCCTTTACAACATGAAAAAAAAGAAGGGTGAGACATTCCTATCATTTCTACAATGTTGGTGAAAGTTGTTTGCTAGATATCCTCATTCTATACCTGAAGAGGAAAAGATGGAATTATTTATTGACAAATTAACTGATGACATGAGTTATAGACTAGAACTACAATGTCCCTTGACATTTGAAAAAGTGATTGAGAATGGGATCAAAATCAAAGAAGCCTTGGTTAAAAGAGGAGTGATTAAACATTAAAATGATACATCAAACAATACAAATTCCTCAAATCACTATAGTAACAATGATAAACCTAAATTTTGACAGAAAAAAAGAAATACTGGAAATAATGATGCTATAACTGACACAAAAAATATGAAACCAGTATTCAATTTGATGACAACGACTGTAAAGATGAATCAAAATGATAATCAGAACATCAATCAAGGACCCACTCAAAACAACAATACAAACAATGAAGAATCTTGACAACCTTCATATCAAAGACAATCCAATCGACAAAGATTTAAACCATTGGGACAAACATTGGAATCAACAATGAGAGAGCTTGTTGCAAATAGACTTATTACCCTACCAGAGGCAAGAAATTGGGAGCCAAAAGTAAAACCATCTTGGTGGAATGATGCTAACTATTGCAACTTTCATAAAAATAAAGGACATAAAACAAATGGTTGTATGCAATTAAAGCATCTGATACAAGATTTAATTGATAGCAAGAAGGTATTTGTCGAAGGACCTCAAACAAACAATGATCACACTGTGTTTATAAATCCTTTACCCAACTATGAAAAGGGAGAATCTTCTTCAAACAGTAAAGGAAAAAGTGTAAACTATATTTATGACAACACCATTCTTTGCATTTCTGAGGTTGAGAAAAATAGTGTCATTGATAATCAAATGGATAACATTAGCATCAATGAAACTATATCCCTAAACGTGATCCCAAACATAAACACATCCGAAAACCAAATCAATGTCATAAAAATTAGGGAAACACAAGACTATCAACCGGTCAATGTAACAACAAGGAGGCAATCCAAAGTGATACTAAAAGGAGTTGCACCTAAGACCACTACTCCCCCTTCCAATCAATAAAGTATAGTCAATCAACTATAGAAGATACTAGCACAAATATCCATACTGGAACTCCTTAAAATTTTACCATCACATAAGGGGGTTTAAAACAAGATCTTGTAGCCACAACAGTACCCAATAATCTGGATGTCTGTCAATTTCAACCTATGGTGGGACCTCTGACCATGCCTCATTTTCTGTCATTCTCCGAACAAGATGATGTGTCACTTAATCATCCACACAATGCGACCCTTCATATTGAAGTTTTAATCCAGAAACACCATGTCAAACATGTCTTAATAGATGGTGGAGCTGGATTAAACATTTGTACTTTAAAATTGATTTGTGCACTAGGTTATTCTAACAATGCTATTGATGCAAGAAGAAAGATCACAATAAAAGCCTATGATGAAGAGAGATCTTCCAAGGGGTTGATTGTGTTACCAATTCAAGTGGGACCAATTGTCAAGAATGTAGTTTTCCAAGTGTTAGAAAAAGAGCTAACATATAATATACTCTTGGGACATCCATGGATTCATGAAATGTAGCTAGTGCCTTTGACCTATCATTAGTGTTTAAAGTTTCCAGTCAATGGATAGGAAGTCACCATATCAACTGACTATAATAATCCCTAGACTTGTAACATGCTTAAATCAACTCAAGACAATTTGGTACCCCATAATAGAGAAGCAAACAAGTCTAGTTCATCTAGTGGTTAAAAGTAACTAAATTTTATATCCAAATGGGTTGAGAAAAGGGATTAGTTAAAGGAAACAACTATTGCTGACCCCACTTCATCAAGCAATGAAGCTCAACTGGATTCTCTATCACAACAATTTAGAAACAAGATCCACTTACAAGGGCATGAGAGAATATTCCCTTGAGCAATCTTTATGTATTTCACAATTGTTTCCACCTCCAAGAACATATGGACAACCATCAACATCAACACAACCATCATCAACACCTGCGACAACTTTAAATGATAGATTTGTAAAAGTGGGTACTCTAGAAGAAGAACCTGAAGACAGGGCTATTCTCAATTGGCTCTATAAAGATGAGGATGCCTCAACATCAACAAATATCTTGACATCAAAATAGATTAGTATGGAAAAGGAAAGGCTATCTTAGAAAAAATGGGATATGAAGGACAAGGACCTATAGGAAAAAGAAAAGAAAGCATTGTAGAACCCATTCAACCTCTCACACTTTAGCCAAAAGACAAAACAAGACTCGGTTATAGAGGGGAAACAAAAGATGAAAACACTCATAGAGTTGTACAAAGAATTCTTCAAATACGAGATAGTTATGAGACAGATTCTAATGAATATGAGTGGGACTCTTTGTCAGAAAAATCATGCAAAGAGATACAAATTGATGTTATAAAAGAGTATGCACCTAAACGTGAGGAGGGAAAAAGCTCAAGGACTAGACCCCTTGTATTTGGATCACAAAATATCGAGGACTCAAGTGAAGGTGAACAAATATCGAGTGAGATAGATGACCTGGAGGAACGTACTATCATAGACCTTGACATTACCATGGAAAATTTTGACAAAATTGCTATCAGAACCTTTACTGCCATTGACCTTATCCAATCCAATGACTTCTTACCATTAATGCATCCTAAACTTATAGACTGAGAACCTATTGAACCTATCAGTATTCCTATCTTTGAGAATGATGATGCTATCGTAAATTACCTTTGTTGTGATGAACCTGACACAAGTGCAAATCATTAATCTCATAACGACGCTCCAAGTCAAGAAGGTGTCAAATCTTTCAGTTGCAAAATTGAAAACAAGAATAATAGATCTAATGGTGAAAACCATTCAATGGCAGCATTAGATCTTGAAAAAGTAAAAATAAAGAATGTATCTAATGGTGAAAACCTCTCTAAGGCACCGAAGGATGGGAGATTTGACACCCTTCTAGAACATTTTCATGAAAGATCATTAGTGCTGGTGGAACCTACATAGTCAATTAATATTGACACAAAAGAAAAGACAAAAATACTACATCTAGCAACATCAATGACATAACAAGAAAATCCAGAATTCGTCAAGTTCTTTGAAGAGAAACATATCAACTTTGCTTGGTTTTACTTGATATGATAGGGATTGATCTAGCTCTTCTGATGCATCATCTATCTTTACCATCTAGAATCAAACTAGTAAAAAAAAACTAAGGAAAATGCATCCCCACATTGCATTGATGGTAAAAGTTGAGCTGAAAAAGTTGTTGGATGTAGGGTTCATCAGATCCATCAATTATGTTGAGTGGATTTCAAATATTGTACCTATATCTAAACCAAACAACAGTATCAGACTATGCATATATTTCAGATATCTAAATAAGGCATGTCCAAAGGATGATTTTCCTTTACCAAACATTGAGATTATTATCGATTTAATAGTAGGACATGCCATGTTGTCGCTAATGGATGGATTCTTAGAGTATAACCAAATCAAGATAACACCCAAAGATTAGGAAAAGACAACATTCACCTATCCTTGGGGCACATTCTATTGGAATGTCATACCCTTTGGATTGAAAAATGTAGGTGCAACATATTAGCGTGCAATGACCACTATTTTCCATGACATGATGCATACTTTTATGGAAGATTATGCTGATGATATATTAGCAAAATTATACACCAGGGAAGGACATCTGGAGATTTTGGACAAAATCTTTATAAGATTGGAAAAATTCAATGTCAGATTAAATCCAAAGAAGTGTGTGTTTGGGGTTACATCGACAAAGCTCCTTGGATATATAGTTTCAAAAAAAGGCATAGAAGTGGATCCGGCTAAAGGCTAAAGTCAAAGCAATAATGTAAATTCCACCACCCAAGAATATCAGTTAGCTATGGTCTCTATAGGGTAGGTTACAATCAATTAGGAGATTTATCTCCCAATTGGCAGATAAAATTCATCCATTCATTCATCTACTACACAAGAATGTCTCTTTCAAGTGGGATGAAGGATGTGAAACAACTTTTACTCAAATAAAGCAATATCTGATGTTGCCTCCCATACTCATGCCACCTATAGAAGAGAGACCATTGTTATTATACATAGCAACAACAAATATTTCTTTAGGAGCTCTATTAGCACAAGAAGATCCTGAAGGAAGGGAACAAGCTATATACTATATCAACATGACTCTGAATGGTTATGAAATAAACTACACCTTCATCGAGAAAGCATGTTTGGTGGTGGTATTTTCTACCCAACAGTTGAGGCATTACATGTTGACCCACATGGTTAAGCTCATTGCAATTATTGATCCATTAAAATACTTACTCAGCAAGGCTGCTCTAATAGGGAGAATAGCAAAATGGGTCATGATCTTAAGTGAATTTCATATCCATTATGTGGATAGGAAAGCCATCAAAGGTCAAGTGATTGTCGATCAATTAGTTGAAGCTCCATTATCTGATGATTATCCAATGAACATTGAGTTTCCTAATGCAGAAATTCTAACTATGACAACACAACCATGGAGGCTTTATTTTGACGGGTCATACACACAATGTGGGTCTGGTGCAGGCATACTTTGTGTCACACCTCAAGGACATACAATTCCAAGGTCTTATAGACTCATATTTTCGTGTACAAATAATGTAGCTGAGTATAAGGCTTTGATTGTTGGTATCAAAGTGGCGGTCGAATGGAATATCAGAGAACTGCAAGTATAATTATGATTCACAGCTAGTCATTTATCAGGTAAATGATGAATATTAGACAAAGGATGAAAAATTGATGCCATACAAGAAGATGATAGATGAGCTCAAAAAGTACTTTGTAGATATCAAGTTTGAACAGATTCCCAGGGAAGAAAACAAAGTTGTAGATGCTATGGCTACAATTGCTTCTCTTTTACAATTGCCAGAAAAATGAGGTCATTATGAGTTTATGGTAGAACAAGTGTCTACTCCTGCCTATGATAGCCCAAAATCTCAAACCATATTCCATTTAGTTGACATTGAATCCTCCATTTATGGAAAGACCTATTCTTACCTGAAAGATAATATCCTTCCTCCTGATCTTTCCAGAAACCAAAAACGTAACTTCATCCACCAATCCGCACAACATACATTAATTGCTGACATACTTTACCATCGAGGTCTAGATGGTACTCTTCTTCGGTGTCTTGAAAATGACGAGTCTGAGACAACTTTATGTGAGGTTCATGAAGGTATTTGTGGAACTCATTTAAGCTGACAAACCTTAGCAAATAAACTCCTTCGTTTGGGGTATTACTAGTCAAATATGGAAAAGGAGTCTTATAAGTTTGTCAAGAAATGCCAGAAATGTCAAATCCATGGTAACTTAATTCATGCACCGGTGCAAGAATTGCATCCATTTACATCAACATGTCCCTTTTGTTAGTGGGGACTGGACCTGGTAGGAAAGATAAATCCGTCTTCATCCAATGGGCACAAATTTATAATCACAACAACGAAGTACTTTACAAAATGGATAGAAGCAGTTCCTTTAATAACAATCACATGAAAATAGATCTCGTCTTTTATACTGAACTACCTCATATGTAGATATGGAATTCCTCATATGTAGATATGGAATTCCCTAACCCATAGTAACAAACAATGGGAGACCTTTTAAGAACTAGGATGTCCAAGAATTGTGTGAAAGATTTCATATCCAACATCGTTTCTCAACACTGCACTAGCCTCAAGGAAATGGCCAAGCAAAGGCCTCGAACAAAACAATTCTAAAAATTCTAAAGAAAACTGTTAACGATGTTGGACGTGACTGGCATGTTCAATTAAATCTTGCATTATGGGCATATCGAACTAGCATTAGAACACCCACAAGAGCTACACCATATGCATTGGTATATGGATCAGAAGCTATACTACCCATTGAGGTTGAGATTCCATCACTTCGCGTCTCATTGAAAGGTATCATTCTAGATGAGGATTATAGGGTCTCTAGACTGCAAGAGTTGGAACTATTGGATGAACATCGTCAACAAGCTGTGAACCATTTGATGACATATCAATAGAGGATGTCCAAAAGCTACAATCAAAGGGTAAAGCCTAGAATATTTCAGGTTGGTGACTTGGTCCTAAAAGAAAACCCTATAAATCAGCAAGACGGAGAAAAGAAAGGGAAGTTTGAACCTAGCTGGCTAGGTCCCTTTGTCATCATATCGATTTATGGATCTGGGGCCTATCAACTGTCTACACCTGAAGGGGATTTGTTCGATGAACCTATCAATAGTATCCATCTCATAAATTTCTACACTTGAATCACCTAGTGCACGGTTCAATGATTACCTTGATGAAAACCCAGCAAACAGGCATCTTGGTGACAAAAAAATATGAAAAAATCAAAAAAATGAAAAAGTGCAATAAAAAGCATATAGTGAAAACCTGGAAACATGTGCTAATTGTGATTTTAAAGACAACTTTTCTATCTATTGGATGCATGTCATGGTCATTACTTCCACCATCATTTTACATCCATTATCATATCATTGCAAGTAGTCATGTCCCACCCTAGCTTGGGGGAAAAATATGGACCTCACTGGGGGCAATAAATCTTGAGCTTAACCAAATAGACAAACAACAAGAAGAAAAACAAAACAAAAACAATGATCGAAACACACCCAACATGAAACATCAATCACCATCGGAAACACATTAGACATCCATATCACAATAGAAAATCCAAAAACAAGTCAAAAGTCAATCTCAAAAAGTCAAAAATAAAGTTTGTGTTAGTCGAACTACGTGGTCTCTACGTGTATAACGTAGGAAAGGCTAATCTTTGATCAGCCCCTGAGGCCCCTATGATAGGTCTTTAGGTTAGGTTTTTTTTGGTCAAAATCTCAAAAATCGCAAAAACATCATAAAATCAAAATGGATGATCTAATCTGAATAATGGTTGAAATACTTTAAGCAAAGGTTGGATATGTTGTACTTTGATATTTGTTATCATTTCTTTGGAGCAACTCGATGAAGTATTGAACTAGAGAAGCTAGGAAGGAGAATGGTATTTTCCTTTGTCTGCTATCTTTGATTTAATCATTATTATTGTGTGAATTGTCGTGAGACGTGCTCTACAAATTATCACTGATGACATTCAAAATTTGCATAGGAAAGTGATTGATTCTTGTCTGTTTGTGCAAGAAATTCTTAGGTCATCCTGGTTTAACTATACCTAGATGCTTGTGTTCACTTGCAATATCAAAAATCATGAAATTAGTAGTCAGGTCATCATTGGTCTAAATTATACCATCAATTCTTGTACTCACTTTCAACATTTTTAAAGCTCTATGATGATACAAAGCACAATAAAAGTACTGTTAACATGCCAATGTTTGTATATAGATTTGCATGATAAAAATAGATTGCATTCATAATAGTTTTACATCTGCAAAATATTTGTTACATAGAAGGGTAACCAATTCCAAACAAAGATATTTTTTTCTCCTAATGGATTGAGTATATTTGACATTAATAAAAACATCATAATTATCATGTGATTACATCATCATTTTCATTGCATACATATAGAAAACATTTATTTTATCATTTCATCATTCATACATTTAAATCAAATAATTTGCATTGATCATATCAAATTTTTCATAACACACATCATAAAATTGTATAAGACAACTCAAAAATAAATCTCTATAGTTAAATTTCATTCATCCATTAATCATATCATATATGATGTATTCAAAATACCATTATATTCATCATTTTTTCATTCACTTATTACATCATATATTTGCATTTATCACAAGAATAAAAGTACACACATCCCATTTACATCGCACAACATGTATCATTTAAACCATCACATCCATTATCATGCATATAGGCACATAAGATCATATAATTTAGAATTACACATCATCATGCATATATTTCATGCATCCATGCATCATCCATACATACATCATAAATCCATACATCATCATTATGTACATCATAAATAGAACATCATAAATCATATCATATCATCATGATTATAAAATTGCATCCATAACATCATAATAAAAGGATCATCACATGACATATAGAACATAGAAAATAAATGCATCTAACATATAAACATATAAAAGACATGATAGATCAATAAAATCTGTTGCATGTCATATAGATCTCAAAATCATAATGTCAAGTATACAATGATGTCTGAAATGAAGAAAGATATATCATCAAAAATGGTTGTAATCGGAATATACATCACATCTCAAAATACAACAGAAGGTACAATCATGAAACTATGTGTTGCTAGCTCTGAATGGTGTAGGCATCTCAGGACCAGTCCCTCCACCACCACCAGATGTACCCATCTCTCGGGTCTCTCGGGTCTCTCGAAAGAGGCTGTGTCACACCCGCACTGACAGTCCTAGTACGAGTCCTACTAGATCGAGACTACCCATAGCTCACTCTCTACTCTGAAGGGATGGCATCATAGAATTTACCTCTGTAATACTCTACCTCTCGCATATAATCCACTACATTGGTACCATCCACCAATCTCTGCAATCTCTCAGCTACAGCCTAAGCCCCCTCTGTAGTAAATCTAGTGGCATCCCTTTTAGGTTTCAATGATGTAATATGAGTCTGAGCCCCCCTGCAGTCTATCTAGCAGCATCCCTCTCGGCTGTCAATGTTGTAATCTATGCCTGAGCCGCATCCAACTGAGCCTGTACCTATGTTACGGCTTGTGCGTGAGCCTAAGCCTAAGCTTGTGCCCGCATCTGTGCCTATGTCTGTGTCAATAAACCTTGGGCTTGAGTCAGCTGACCCTGTAAAGTCTGTACCTGTAATTGTAGACTCATTATCTAGGTCTGTTGTTGTTGCACACACTGCTCTATAGGATCTACAATTGCTTGCCTCTTGCGAGGCATCATATACTCCTCTAAAGTTGCACCTGACCCATTGGCTACATGTAGTCCTCCACCTCCATACCCATCATCATCATCACTGTTGTCCTCCTCATCACCACTACCCTCGACATCCTCCGCCTCCTCCTCACCAACCTCCTCTCTCCTCCATCGGCGATGATGTACAATGACAACCTCCTCCTCAGTAGGTAATGGTGTTGTCTCACCGAGAATGATAATACATGGAAATGGATGTAGCACGAGATACTCTGCATAGTTGGTTGTAACCGATGGCTCAACAATATCTAGACAGATCTCCCAAACAAGAGGTTGTAGAGCCTGAAACTCCTACACAACAACATCATATGATAGACCAAGCCCCCAATTTGTAGAATCTAACTGTCAATGAGCATAATGGGCAACACCTTGGAGAATGCCCTAAACAATACCATACTAACAGAGCACTTGTCTAAGCAAAAATCTCTCCAAAATCCAATGAGTCTGACCAATCAGAATAAACAACTGATAGAAAAGTGGAAAATGAACATCATCATCATCCTAGTGCTCACAATCTAAATATGGACGCCATGTCACAGTCTCCATATCTGCCAATACTCTGCACCAATGATCTAACTTACCCAGTCTAGGTTGAGTAAGTCTACCTACGTATATATGAACATAAGGCTGCCTAGCGGGTCACTGCCTCACCATCACTAGGTGCATGACAACAATATGCTCCCATGCCCACACCTGTAGTAGAGTAACTCTAGCTGGTAAACTCCAACCTCCAGTTTAAACGGTTGAATGCAAGTCATGATATAGATGGGCAAGCATACACATGCCCCAAGCATATCTCGTCCCATGCACAATCATGCTCTCCAACACATGGCCCCAACCAACAACAAATCCCTTTGACCTACAATTAGGACAAAGGAACCCTCTAATGAATCCAACATGTACTGTAGGCAAAGTGGCATATGCATCTACCATCTCATGCTACGAAATCCAATATGCAACAATGGTATCATCCTGAAACACTTTCCAAAGAGCACCAGTCTTGCCCTGCTCTGATAAATTATAGACAACAATATCACCGACAACAGGTATCTGAAGAATCCACTAGACATCCTCAGGGGTGACGGTGATTTCGCCAGTAGGTAGGTGGAAGGTATTATACTCGCTATGCCACCTCTCTATTAGGGCTACCAAGAGACCCCGATTAATCCTAATCTAGGGCGTATCCAATAAGGAGGACAATCCACAACGTGTAATAAATCCCATCTCAGGTTGTGCAAGCTGTGGTATCAAATCAAAAGTCTAAGGAAATTGCTCTCTAATCTGGAGGTTCGTCAGAGCCTCCTATCATCATGAAATATTCAAAGTCAGTGCTTTTTGTCAAAACATCAAACATCAATTATCCTATCAAACCTATTCAGCTCTTGGTGAGAATTTTGATTAAATCTCATGAGTGAACATCATTGAACCTCACCTATCATGAGGTCAATCATCAAACATCATTTAACCTCACCTATCATGAGGTTAATACATCAAATCAACCTCACCTATCATGAGGTTCATCAAGCAAATAATAATTATTCCTCACCTATCATGAGGATAATTATCATCAATCAAACATCAGACCTTGCCTATGATGAGGTTGAACATCATCTACTTGATCAGGATCATTAATCATATCAAACCAACGGCTGACATGATAAAAAATTAAAAAAATAAAGGAAAAATTTGACAAACTTTATCAATTTGACTTGGAAGCGCTAAAATAGAGTTTCTATGTGCCACAATATCAGAAGTTCCATTAAAACACTTAAAAGCACTAAAACGGGCGCTCAAAGTGCTAAATCATTAAATGTGCCATTTCATCAGTCAAAAGCACTATTTCAGGCGGTCAAAGCTCCATTTCATCAGAAGTGCTATTATATTGGGTCGATGCGCTAATTTATTGGGTCGATGCGCTAAATTAATAAAAGCGCTAAAACAGACGTCAAAAGCACTAAAATTCATATTGAAGGTGCTAAAACTTCAAAAGCGCTAAAATAATCTACCTAAGCACTACAGTATCTAGCCTAAGTGCTATAACAGATGTCCAAAGTGCTACATCGGCATGCAAAAGTGCTAAAAGAAATGTAAAATTTAAAATATGAAAAATGCACAAAAACTGAGAAATGCATGTAAAACAAGGGGGTTAATGGGTACGTACTGGAGGTCCGTAGGTGGCTGGGCAGTTGTGTCGTCGCACGTGCTCGAACTGGTGAATGTGGTAAGGGATTGGCATCTTGCTCAAATTTTCTCTCTCACAAATTTTACAAGCTCAAATTGCACAAATGAGTTTGAAAATGACCTTTTTAACCTTTTATAGGTTATTTAAGATGGGATTTTTGTGGGATTAATTTTTTTTTTTAAAAGAAGATTAATTCAAATTCATCACAGGGGCAATTTCTACATTATTTATTAGGAGATAAATTATTTCGATATCAAATCTTCATCAAATCATCAAAAAAATCATAAAAAATTGAATAATTCTGAAAAAATTCAATTTTTTTTTAAAAAAAATCATCAATTTATCTCTCGAGGGGGCATATATTTATCATCACTTGAAAATCCATTCAGGGGCATACTAAAAAAATTTCATTGATATTGACAACAACAACAAAATTTTCTTTGAAGCAATGCATAAATGTTAAAATCTGAGAAATAGATTACAACCTAGAATCGAATTGAAAGAGATAGATCAAATAAACTGTAAAATGCAAATAAAATGAGCAACATAACAGTGATACCGAGAGAAAACTGATGTGAAGTGCTCCAAGTCAAAATAGCATTACTATCTCCAACTATCAAATGAATAAAAATATAAGCTAGGTAGCATGCTTATATAGACTAGAGAGAGGGAGGAGGTGGCAACACCAACCAATGAGGAGCAACCATCTATCGTACTAAAGATAGTAAAGTATCTTCCCAAGATAGCAAATGGATGCTCATATGTAGGAAGGTGACACCTCATAATCCTCTCACCTAATTAAAAATGCTTTATTAACCTAAGCAAGCTTAAATAAATGTGTAGTAAAAACCTTATAATAAGGAATAAAAAACCTACGCTAACACCCCCCCTTAAGCATAGCTTAGGTGGGTACAGAGATGGGTCCCGACAAATCAAGCTTGATGAGGTACCCATGTACAATGAAATCCCCCCCAAAGAGAAGTAGCCCTCCCCCACAAAAGAGAGGATGCCCCGTAGAATAAAGAGAGAAAGAAAGGAGCTAAGAAGCCCCCTAAAAGGAGATCCAATGGTAGATGCTCGAAACTGGATGTAGAAGATGGTCCACGATCATCACACAACCAAAGGTGTATGCACACTTTCTTCCCACTCCTAAAAGGAATATGTAGGAAGAACATGCAAGATGAATGAAGTCTTTGAAGTTGACTCAATTATTCCCATGTCGATGCTGAAAACTACCACAAGCAAATCAGGTGTTCTAGGCCACACTGCTTAAGATGACAAATCAGAATCTCCTAGAGATTGATATAGAGCATAACCAAAAGAATTAAGTATCTCCTCTGAAGATATCTTCTCCAAATGATGATCCAAAGTATCCACACTCATGTCAAACTGTAGGAAATGATCATGTAGAGAATGAAGAGGAGGGTCAAAGTGTTCCCTCACAACATCTGAAGAAAAGTTTACTTCATTATAGAGAAAATGAATATCATCAATGGTGTCCTCCAAATCTGCAATATGTGTCTCCATAAACAAGTTTGAAATACTTGTCAAGAGATCATCCCAAGCTGAATCTAAAAGACAATGAATGTCCTGCTGCAAAGAATCACTGGAAACTTTCAAAGAAGCAACATTGGAATATGAAGTAGCAATAGTAGATGGTGATGGGGTATCAATGAATGTCAACCATATAAACTGATCATCCAATGAAGATATTTCCACTTGAGAAGAGGTATCATGAATCTTAGTAGGTGCTTGGTCATCTAAGGAAGCATCACTTTCAGATGGAGATTCAATGTCTCCATACAACTGTTGGATGATGGTCTATGCAGTGAAAGGGCACTCAATATGCTCAATGTGATGTAGAATATCCTCAGATATAGTAAGACATATTATTCCATAGACCATGTCATTATTGTTAAACCATGCATTCTTCTTATCATAGTTGTTTGGCTCAGGAACAAGTCCAAGGAGATAGGGTAGTAGATCTTGCTCAAGGCATTGATCCTTTATCCCTTTCTTCCAAGAAAAATAGTTCTCTGAATTTAGCCTTACAATAGATTTGTAAAATTCATTACTAATATCCATGATTAAACCCCAATAGTGGAACTTTATCTCAGTTCATGATTACAAATTTTTTGTATAATCCCCCCAAGATTGATACAAAAATTCACTTTAAATGAATGCAAAATAAAGACATCAAGAGACACCTCCCCTTTTTCACTCAATCAAAGAACCCCCCCAAGAAAATTTGATTTGGCACTTTATATTTAGTGCGTTTACAATTACCACCAACAAGAAATACTGAGTGGACTTGATCTCAATTCTATTACAGATCCTCAAAAGGAGCATATGCTGAAAATACAACTTAGGCACAATACCCAGTAAAATAAACAACACCACTGCAAGATACACGAAAAAAAATTCACTTTCAAAAAAAGAATCACCTCAATCCGAAGTTTTATGCAAAAGTTATGCCTCTTCAAAGTTCCCAAAACGAGGATTGCGCAGTGTCACGACTGAGAATCTGTAATTTCTGAAACAATTCTGCATCCAAATCAAAAAATGACTACACTAGTGCATAGAGCATGAAAAAATAGCCAAGATCAAAAAACATTTCTTGAAAAACGGAGTTCGTATGAGCAAGAACGGAGCATTTGAAAACTGTCTTCAAATTTGAAACTGCCAATGGAGAGGGGTATGGCTGAAGCTTTCTAAGCTCGTTTCTGCAAAATATACACACTGCATGAAAAAAAAAAAGTACTTAGATGGTTTTTTTATGCAGCGAACAAAACCCAGATGGAGTTTTTCTTGTAGATGTACAAAAGATGTAGCTCTAGTGTAAAATAGACGCCTTTAGCAACAAAAAATGACCCCAACAACCAAAAAATGACATGCAAAGGTTGAATCAGCTACCTAAAACATGAAAAGGCATGCTGGAACCTGCAATGTTGATTAAAAATTCAAGATATGCAAGTCGGTTGACAGAAACAAGATTACTGGATCTTCATAAATCCTTTCCGATTCTCCAGATTGTTAAATAAAACGCAAGAGAAGAGTATACAGGATTTTACAAGATCTCTATAAAGAATCTAACCTTACAAAACTTGCTATGATACCATGTTAAAATCTGAGAAACAGATTACAACCCAGAATCGAATTGAAAGAGATAGATCAAATAAACTGTAAAATGCAAATAAAATGAGCAACATAATAGTGATACTGAGAGAAAACTGATGTGAAGTGCTCCAAGGAAAAATAGCATCAGATTACTATCTCCAACTATCGAATGAATAAAAATACAAGCTAGGTAGCATGCTTATATAGACTAGAGAGAGGGAGGAGGTGGCAACACCGACCAATGAGGAGCAACCATCTATCATACTAAAGATAGTAAAGTATCTTCCCAAGATAGCAAATGGATGCTCATATGTAGGAAGGTGACACCTCATAATCCTCTCACCTAATTAAACATGCTTTATTAACCTAAGCAAGCTTAAATAAATGTGTAGGAAAAACCTTATAATAAGGAATAAAAAACCTATGCTAACAGTAAACACATCACTTCAAAGAGGGGCAAAATATATACACCTAAAAATGGTTTGGATAATCTAATTAATTAAATATGACTTATTTGATTAGTTAACAATAAATTCATCTACTATTAAATAAATAGAAATATTTATTTATAGTTCATTCTTCTAAATTATTCAATCTTAATTAAATAAGCAGATTCAATAGTTTGTATTATTTAATTATCATATCCCTTTTTATTAAATAAGCAAATGTCAAAGATTTGTTTCATTTAATTAAATATCTCCTTTTTTTATTAAATTTGAATGAATCAATTTACTCAAAAAAAGGAAAATTTTCCTCTTCACTCACCTACCAAATTAGATATAAAACATCTAATTTAATTCAACTAGCATTCACGGGAAAGTTGTGGAGACAAACTTGCAGGTAATCCTCTTCAATCTCTTTCCTCTGATTCTTCCTATCATCTGGCCTAATGTTTTCATGGGGAGAAACCATTCCCATGATCAACTCAAGGTTCTCCATCTTTTACCATTGAATCCTCCAGATCAAATCTAGACCTTTGTTGTGTTGTCCCATCACAAATTGCTACCGCAAATCTATATATACAACCTTCCTCTACAGGAAATGGATCTGAATCCCATCTTTGTGCAAACTTACTCAACAAGAATAGCAATCAAGCAATCAAGCATCTTAGCAATAGCAATATCACTTAGCAATAGCATCAATAGAATCAATATCATGGTTGCATCGTAGATCACTGTAGCTTCTTTTATCATATTCATGTTAGCATAGATTACAATAGCTTCATCATATCATCTAGCAATCATCATATAGGATTAGATTATTACATTTAGCAACATCTCATTCTCTAGATTGGCATTTTAATAGTCACAATGCTTACCAAATCTGAGAGCCCCATGACTTAATAAATCTTTAGAGATAGAGAACAATATGACGCTTTCAGTAGATTCTTGCTTTAAATTAGTTTAATTTCTCTTGAATCTTTGATATAATGTCTTATTAAGAAGTTTTCTTAGTTATTTTACTTCATACTTATTTCACACTTACAAATACTGTCAAGAATTATCATCTCTTATAGTTGGGAAAAACTTGTAAGTGGCCATTGCATTTTGAGTTCATTTTAGTGTAGAAGTTGTTGGTTAGGGTCAAGAAAATCTGTTGTAACAACTGGTTATTATCTTCTATCAAATGTAGGATTTTTTGTTCTCGAAACAGTCCCTGAACACTTAGAAAATATATTGCAAAATGTTGTCTCTATCTCATAAATATCCTTGAGTAGTTTCTTATGTGAGTCAAAAGAATTTGAGCAACAAACTGAGTCACTGCCACAATTTTGAATGCCCAGGAAAAACATGTTCCCTATACTCTATTACAAACTTAATAATATTGCCTCACATTGTTCTTTCTATCATTGAAAGTCTTTGTCCAAAGATCATTGTAACTACTGGGTAATTGTGGCAAGTAAATATTTGAATTGTTGTTAATGATTCTTAATCAGTTTTACACTTAGAAAATTATCATTTCAACTTACTATTATTGATATCCAGTTAGTTCTGTTCGCAGCCTATGCATTACAAGAGTCTCTTGTGTAAACATTGGTTTTATGGAATTATAGCAGGTTGTGGTCTTATGTTAACACTTAGAATACGTAAATATATTGAAATACAATGAAATCTTGGTGTATGAAGTCCTATCATTTCCTATTTGTGATATTTATTATATGCCAGTAGTTGCATGTGTTGATTTTAAAATTTTGGCAAGCAAATCAATCAAATCAAACAACTACAAAAAAAATACACCTTTTGAGTCAAGGACTCTACAGAGAGACAAAGACAAAGACAAAGATAGAGATAGAGACAGAGAAAGAGATAGAGACACAAACACATAGAGAGAGGAGACTGAGAGACTTAAATAGATATATATATATAGAGAGGTGATAGAGAGAGATGTAGATAGGGAAGGAGGAAGGTGGGGAGATTGAGAGAGGGAGAGGGAGGGAGGGAGAGGAACAGTGGAAGGGATAAGATAGGATAGGGGAGAGGGGTGGAGGAAGGAAGAGGAG
>VDFB02307543.1:0-21265 GCA_007258455.2 Sequoia sempervirens | reverse complement strand
AAACATGAAGAAAAAATGCATTAACCAATATTTTAGATTACAAAAGATCAATCCTTATAAAAGAAGATCCAAATCCTAAAGGTTAAAACCCTAGGAATAATAATAAAGTAAAGAATGCCTAAGTTTAGCTTAAGTGAAATAAAGTAAAGGTGACTTAATTAATTAATCAATATGATTAAATTAATTAAGTACACAACCTATTACTCTAAAACCCCCCTTTTTGATGAACTTAGGTAGAAGCTAAAAAACTAAGGATAGATGCATGAAAGCAAAGATGGGTCCCGAAAACTAGGCCTGATGAGGTACCCATGTAAAATGTAGAATATCTCTCACAATAGAAGAAAAGGAGAAAACCTCATGGGAAAAACTCCTCTCCAAAAGAGAGAAATACATGTGAAGGACTAAGAAGCCTCCAAACAAGAATGTCCCAAAAAGAATAGGAACAAGTGAAGGACTAAACAAGCCTCTAAACAAGAGTGAAGGATTGAAGAAGCCTCCAACCAAGAAGAAATTGTCCCAAAAGATAGGAACAAAGGATGAACATGATAAACACAACTAAAGCATGAAGAAGCTGCAAACTCTGTCATAGAATGACTACTAAAATGTTGAAAGAAGAATTTCCATTGGAACATATGATGATCAGGATCAAGAAGACAAGAATCTATATGAGTTCCCCCAATGAAACTACTCTAATTCAATGGAAAACCAAGGTAAACATCAAGAAGTCAAAGATACAAATGGCACAAGTACCAATAGTCTAAAGAACTGATCAAGTGAAAATGGAAGGTCGCCTCTAGAATGCAAGAGTTTCCATATGGTAAGTGGTCCATCTCAATGAAATACAATTAATCAGTAACTGATGTACTTTGTATCTAAAAGTACATAGGATAAAATACTGAATACATAGCTCACTGCAACGAAACCAAGGAAGTAATATCACCAAAAGTAAACCCCCCCATAATGCTAACAAGGGAGAGTCATGATAGGTACACTGAAACTGAATGCCAAAAAAAAGTGCATGAAGAACCAAGAGCATCTAAATGTGAAAACATGAAAGTACCAGCAAAGTATAAAGGGTGTGCAAAAAAAGGCACACACATGCATCAAGAATCAATGTGATTCATTTTTTTGTGTGGAAGGAACACTCACTAGAAAAAGGTATGATGGAAAACAAAGGAAAAAATCAACCCCCCATGGCACTTTATAGAATAGTGTAAGTACAATAATGGGACAATATGATGTACAAGAATCCCAATACTACACATAAAAAGCTAAGGAGCTTTATTTCAGTGTGTTTATAGATGATAAATACATGCAATGTGAGCCCATAAGGTCAAAAAAGGTCTACATCTAAGAAGATGGATTTTTTGAAAAAACCAAAAATCAAATCTGGAAACCACCTGCACCACTGCAAAGAGCTTTTATTTTTTGATCGGTAAAAGTTGATATTTTATTAATAAAGGAAATTTACAATATAACATTAAAGAAGAAGCCCCCTAGGCTTTACAATGAGCATAACTTATTAAAAAAGCTCCCCTGAGCACATACGACATTGAAATCCATTAACCCATACATCAAAAAAGCAAGATAACCCTAAGCTGCGTTGCCCTCACCTCCATGGCACCGCCCATCCTGTTGCCTTCCCGATAGAACCGCATCCAGCTAACCACAACAAAAAAACACCATCGTGACAAACCCCAAAAAGACCTTTACGAGCGCCACCTTTCACCTGAAAATAAGCAATCAGTTCACAGTTCATCACCTTCCGCTTACACCGGACTGCACCAAAACCGCTCAACTTCAATCCATAGTTTTATCACCCCATTTAAAACCCAGTTCCAAAAAACCTTCACCTCATCTTCCTTAAACCCCGCTTCCAGAAACACTCCCACCTTGACGATGAATCCTACACATACCCCGCTTCTTACGGGGAAACTGGCAGGGCACCCTTACATTCACCTGGCGTAAAGTCACAATCGGATGGTGAAGCTCTATTTTTAACTTTTCCCAAGCCACCGACACTGTTTTTTTATACATCTCTTTGTCCGTTCGCCGTCTCCACCTGATAAAAGGTATCAGGCCTTCTTTTGTTGCCTCGTCCATATCTTCAATGCCTTCTGATACATCAAAGCCGACCCCCGAGACTTCCCACTCCAAGAAAGACTCCAGTTTTCCTAATAAAGCTCCATCAAAGAGCTTGAGCAATACCCATTTAGTTTTCTTACCATCTTCACCCAGCTCCATTGCCCATGCAAAAATCATAGAAGCAATATTAGTATTTAAACGACCCCGGTGCGACGCTTCCATGAAGTGTGGACCTAAAACCTCGACCACCGCTTCCACTACCTCAATTTAGTGGATTTTGAGCACCTGTTTCAACCACTTCATTGTGGGAGGTCCAAAAAAACCTCTTTGTTGCAATTTAGTAGAAAAACCCCATATTTCCTCCATCTTTAGACACCTCGCACCAGTCCGCCGGAATAGCTCTTTGAAAATTATGAAGCATTATTTTCGAAATAGCTTCATTTAATACTTAGATAGCTTACAACTCACAACCTGGTACTTCCACCGGCTGCAAACAAACACTAAAAAAGCACTTAGTACAACAACACAAACAACAAGGTTGAGAATGGGAAACGCAACACGCCCGCCTTAAAAGCCTTTCGTCCATTCTATCCACCCCGTCCTTTGCCAGCGGGTTGTACCCTTCATCGAACTCGCAACCATAAACCGGGCTGCCACTTGAAGGGAGCAATTAAAGTTTACAGTCCTTTTTCATGAACACAAGATACTTAAAAACAACCACGACTTAAAAAGTCATCATCCAAACCAAAACCACTTACAAGAGTCAAAACGCCACAACCGCCAAAAACTAGCAAACAAACCCCGCCACCTCATAGCGTAAAGAATAAAACTACACCATAAAATATCAATGGTCAAATTACATCATATCCGCCATCTAAATAAATGCAAAAAACCCGCCACCCCAAAACTCAAAGAAAAAGAATATTCCTAAAATCTTCGACAGACAATTTTCCAACTTCCTCAAAGGATACGGCCCATTTGGACAGAATATCCGCCTCCTTATTCCCAGCTCTTTTTACATGGCTAACTATAAAATCATCAAAAGTTTCCAGACCTTGAACAATAGAATTTACATAATTTTGAAGATGCCAAGCTTTTAATTCCCCTAATTTAATTGCTTGGATTATAATTAAAGAGTCTCCTTCTAAATGCAGTTTCTTAATACCTAACTGCTTTGCCAAATTGACCACTGCAAAGAGCTTTGATACCATGTAGAAGTTGATAATCCAACCTCACAGATCTCAATTAACACCTGCAAACAAATAACATGTCACACAAAAGAGATCAAGAGACACAAGAATGGTGCTCTACAAACATGAAGAAAAAATGCATTAACTAGTATTTTAGATTACAAAAGATCAATCCTTATAAAAGGAGATCCAAACCCTAAAGGTGAAAACCCTAGGAATAATAATAAAATAAAGAATTCCTAAGTTTAGCTTAAGTAAAATAAAGTAAAGGTGACTTAATTAATTAATCAATATATGATTAAATTAATTAAGTAAATAACCTATTACTCTAACATTGTGTGTCACTATCTTAGCATCGATTCCTAACATATCCAAATAATATAAAGAAAAAAGTTTGGGAAATTCATGAAGAAAAGTTGCATTGTCCTCTTGTTCATCTTCGTCAAGGAACTTTCCTATCTTAATCACTTTCTCCCTATCATTAATGTCTATTGGTACATAAATTGTATCTCCTAGTGGAAGTGAACTTTGTTTTGGAAATTCAGGGTTGTATTCTTCATTTTTCATGTCAATCTCATTACTTTCCTTTTCTCCATCTTTATTCTAGGTCCACTAATCATAGCACATGTAACCCATTTCTTTTGAGGAGTAGATGGTTTTTCATAAACTCCTAGCATTTGTTTCAAGGCTTCATCATCTTTGAAGTATTCCCATATGGGTCACAAGTCATATCAAGCAATTTTTAATGCTTCAAGGTGAGAGTTATTTTAGGTTTGCACATGATGGAATTTATGTTCGAGGGTCTTTTGTTTGCTTGTGTTATCTTAGAAGGAAAATATCCTAAACCACTTTTTTTCTTGCATGCTAGGTTCTATAGGAACCCAAATGCCTTGTTCTTTCTTTCCACATCCTTTCCCACTATAACCCAGTGTTTTCATAAGCACGTAACCTCTTCCATAATGTTTCTCCATTTCTTTTAGGTTTGGTGGTTGTTGATAATCTATCTCATTTAAGATTGTTGTGTAGCTTGTATCTTCTTCAATGGTAGATGAGATAGATGCTTTTGATTTTTTGTCTGAGTTATGTGTTCACATAATCATTGGTTTCTTTTGTTTCTCATCTTCTTTTGTTGTGATTATGTATTCTCCCATAAACGAAGGTGTGAATTCTAAAGAATCCCAATCATCTTCCAATAATTTTGACACCGTTTCCATCTCTTGTTCTTCTACTTTCATAGGTTCTATGTTTGATGTTGGAATCAATGTGTTTAGAGGACTTGTCATTCCTTTTTCAGCTTGTAAGCAACTTTCAGGCTCAAGGTCTATTTCAATTTGGTATACCTTATCATTATAGACATACTTCATTATATGATGAAGAGTTGAAGGCACCACATGCATGTCATGAATCCAAGGTCTTCCTAAAAGAAGTTTATATGAAATGTCATGAGGCATGACATGAATAGGAGTTTGTAAGGTAGCCTTTCCAAATGTAATAGGTAAAGTAATCACACCAAGTGGTTGCTTTCCTACATTGTGAAATCCTTGAATTGATAAGGAATCAAGTTAAATTATTGAGTTTTCCATGCCAAGTCTATCCAAAATGGCCACACTACACACATTAAGGGTGGAGCCATTGTCAACAAGGGTTATTTCTATTCCAAACCTATTATAGATGGCTATTATCATGAAGGCATCATTTTTCTTTCTCAATTCCAAAGGAGATAAATCATGTTGATGAAAAGTAATGTCTACATTAATGTTATTCATTCCTTGTATTAAGGCTACCACATCATTTGCATTTGTATCAGAAGGAACCACTACTTGTTGCAAGGTTTTTTGAAGCATAGTGTGATAATTAGGTGAATTTTGAATTAGGTTCCATAGGGATATCTTTGCAGGAGTATTCTTAAGTTGTTCAACAAGATCATACTCCTTCCCACTATGCGAAGGAAAAAGAGGAGCACTAGGCAAGATGGGATTAGGAAAAAGTAAGGTTGTTGGAGTTGGTTGTTTTGGTTGTAGATTATTTCGAGTGTTATATGTATGAGCAATGGTATTATAACTTGATTGTTGCAAAACATTGTTCTTAGGTGGTTCAAGGGTGAAAACAATCTTGTATTTAGTTTGAGGTTTGTGTGAATGTGGGTAAAGGATAAGTTGAGGTTGAATCATGTTAACTTATCTTAGTTTAATTTTATCATAACAAGATTTAGTGGATGAACCTTGTGAGATGAACTCCTTAAGGGCTTCATCTAACATGTCAAATTCATCACTACTAAAAGGCTTGAGGGTTAGGTTAACTTGCAAAAAGAGATTTGATATACTCAAATAACTATTCTTTCTCCAAGGGGTTCATCAGTTTGTAGGTATTTTTGGTTTTGTTTCCTAATGAATTCCAAATGTAATCTAATATAATTGAACTATGAACTAATGCTGAAATTGAAAAGTACAAGAATCTAGTTCTATCCACAATTGCAATGCATGTAAACTATGCTAAATATAATGATTTGAATTTAACAAAAAATCTATAAACTAAAATAGAAAGCTACCAACAGAACATAGAGGCCCAAAAATAGAGAATTCAATGCTCTAAAATGCAGTTTAAAATATGCACTAGGACTACATCACCCAAAGGGGCATATGATTCCTAGTGAGGGATTTTTTCAAAAATATCATAAAATTTTAAGTGATTTTTATGATTTTTGGTTTGGATGATCCATAAACTAAATTCAAATGAAAATTTCAAATGATTTTCAATGATGTAAGATGAAAAAATGCAACCTATATGCACTTTCACTAATGCAAGATTTAGAAACCCTAGAATGCCAATTAACTAGTGCAAACCCTAATGCAAAATTAATTCAAGCAAGATCTAGGATGATGATGCACTCCAAATTAGAATTAAAATGTTCATGTTGGGTTCACCAAAATGAAAGGTGGAAAATTGACGTTGCTTATGGTTTAGGACATAGAACAACAATCTTCTTCACTCTCATTCAAGGAAGTTCCCTAGAGATATCAATCTAATGATGAAGTAGGGGAAAGAGATATTGCAATAGGGTATCCTAGGGTCTTATTAGAAACTAAAGAGGGGTTCACCACCAAGCTATGGCTTGGAAATACTAATGAAATACAAGACCTAATGCCAAGACTCAATGACATGCAAGATATAATTAAATGACCTAGAAAAGAGTGTAAATATGAGCAAAAAATTGGGAAAACACAAAATTACACTTGGAAACTTGAAAGAGCTCAAAGTCACCTCTAAAACGCTAAATTTTTTTCTTTTAGGGCACACTAAACTCATACACAAGATTGGGTAAATCAGTCCTGGACTAGGGTTTCTAGTCTAGAACAAGTTTCTGGCAGTGTAGATTCAGGATTTGCAAAAATCTATAAATTTGTATGTAGTGGGACTCATACACCACTTCTAGTGTATTAGTCCCATTTCACTTTTTCAAGAATTCAAAGTTTGGATTTGTGCTCCAATCTCAACTCTTCCCTTCCAAAGTGATTTCTGGATTTGAACTTGTAAAAAGACCTGCAAAACATAATATAGAGTGGATTCACTTATGGGGGGTTTTCCTCAGTCAAACCCCTATTTTGGTAATTAAACCTTGATAGAAACAATGGATCTTAAATGAAAATGTGAACATAAGTTCCCTAACCTTAAGTGTGTCTAAGATTAGGAAATCTAAAATGCAATGCAACCCTATTCTATTGTGCTAGAATGAGATGCAATAAATAAATATAGACATGAATGACCCACTTTGAGAGATCTCTAATCACCCAAATGAGCCCTAATAATGTATGTACTTTCCTTAGGCTGAATGTATAATGATAATGGAGGATGGAATCACTTAGGAAACAAGTCATTAGGCTTGGATTGATGGCTAGTTTCATCTCCCCAACCTAGAATCCATCATGATTCACCATAGGAAACCATAATCAACCCTTGGAAATGCTAGATCTTGAATGAAAGTGAGCTTGAAGACCTAAAAAAACACTATAATACTACTCCAAGGCTTCAAATGTGTTGATTACTTGTTCTTGAATGCTCTTGTGAAGAATTATTGAATGCTCTTGAATGCTTGGATCTTGAAATTGGTCTTTGAGATTATTACTTAGATGAAATAATGACTTAGAAGTTTGTTTATATAGGGAATACACCTAATTTACCATTATTTAGATCTCAAAATCTAACATCAACCAAAAAATTGAGTTAAAAACTTGATTTTCCAGCTAAAACCCTAAAAAGGCCCCAAATGGGACTCATACACCACTTGTAGCATATGGGTCCCACCCAAGGGGACTCATATGCCAAAGGTGGCGTATGAGTCCCACCCTAGATTTTTGAGGTGGGTTGTTAGGAATTTTAGTGTTTTTGATTATTTTGTCATGTTTTTAGTTGAAATAAAACTTGAGATCCAAAATAAAGGGTCTTAGGGGCCTATTAATGATAATTTAAAGGGGTATTTAATGCAAGGGTGCTAAAATATATCAAGATTAAGTGTGAAATTATACTATTTTCAAGAGAGTACAATTTTCAACACTACAAAATTATATTAACTTTACCATCACATATTTCACAACATAAGGTTCTACAAACCCACTTGGTGAGTGATAAGTCAAAATTTTATATTCCAAAGAATTGTTGATGGAGTCATAGAAAAAGTATCCCTTGCTTAATTTGGGAACGTTTAATGACAAATTGGACTTGATATAACCCTAATCTAGTGTTGTAATGGGTTTTACACATTCACATGGGATTTTGGGCCTTTCTAAGCTAAATAGACCTATTTTCGCCTTAATTTAATGTTGTAAAGTGTATTTATTTATACTTTCACATTGGATTTTGGAACCTCTTACATTTATGACCTTTATATCATCATTAATAAGCCCCTATGACCCCATATTATGCATCCCAAGGCATATTTTAATCAAAAACCTGACAAGATCAGACATATAAGCCTAATTCCTTGACTCCCCGACACTTTAGGACTAAAAATAGCCCCTCTAGGGCCCATTCACCACCTTGGGTAAATGAGTCCCATCCTAGTGGGACTCATTCACCCAAGATGGAGAATGAGTCCCATTTGGCCTATTTTTAAAGTTTTGAGCTAGAAAAGTGAGTTTTAATTCAAATTTCTTCTATGTCAACCTTGGGAATCAAATTAATGGTCATTTCAGTGCATTTCCTATATGAAAAAGTTTTCAAATCCTCATTTCACATAAGCAACATAATTCTACATGATATCAAGTCAAGCAAGCAAGAGTTAAGAATTCCAAGACTTTGCAAGATCATCAAGATAACATTCAAGATCATTTTAAGGCATTCAAGGATAGAATTCTTCATCAATTGTTGCAAAAATTCAAGATCCCTCATCATGTCAAGCATATCAAGCATCAAGCATGTTATTGAGCTAGTTTTGTGATGTAGCATTGAAGATCCAAGATCAAGCATTGCTCTACACATATTGTCAAGATCAAGATCTACATCCCTCATGGCCATTTCATGTTGAGTTGTAGATTTACAAGACATCATTTACAAGGAATCATTCAAGGTATCATTGTTCATGTTTCATATCCTATTTTTCATGTTTCTTTTCATTGTTTCATCATTTGGTTTAATTACCTAAAAGGGGTTTGACCGAGGAAAACCCCTATTCCCTAATAATCAACACTTTTTCTATCTCTCTCTTTGTGTGATTACAGATTTAGGTGCTTTGAAGACTTGAAGATCATTGAGGATTAGGTTTCAAGCTTATTGGAGTTATCCCCCTATTTGCAAGGTCATAATCTCTATTAAAAGGTAATCTACAACCTTGATATATGGGTTTCGAATCTGGAAACTTGGAGGAGCACATTGAGCAGACTGAGAAGAGCAGATTTAGACTTTGAATTTCCAAAAAATCCAAATTGGACTCATTCACTACAAGTGGAAAATGAGTCCCACAATAGGTGTTTTTAGAAATTTCTACAGATTCAAATACCCTTTTGTCCAAAACTTTCTCTGGTGCAAAAATCCATAACTAGGATAGATTCGCCCAGAATGGAAAATGAGTCCCACTAGGTCAAAAAGTCATAATTTCTAGCATTTCAGAGCTTCAATCAGTCATTCCTAGATTTCCAGGTGCACCCCTTTCATCTTACTACTTTATGTTCTATTTCATTAACTTTTATAGGCTATTTAGTAAAGATTTGCATTGAATTAGGGTTTTACATTTCATCTTACATGTCATTGTCTTTTCCAAGTTTAAACTTGGTGGTGAACCTCTTATTAGATCATATTCAACCCCTAGGACATCCCTATTGCAAGATCTCTCTCTCTCTCTCTCTCTTGCATTGATATCTCTAGGGTTATCCTTGAGTGGAATAACTTTGAAAGTGGGTTTGCTCTATGTTCTAAACCATATGATAGCACTTAATACCCTATTAAAATTCATTGGTTCTAGTTGAATATTTTTCTAGTGCCATCTTATCATTTAAATCATTGGGCATAATTATCAACATGTCATTCTAGATTGTCAATTCTAGTGATGATATATTTAACATAAAGTAAAATATCATGCTCATTGTCTCACATGTCATATGTGTATGCATCATGTCATGTGTAGTAGTAGTGGATGATGTGAAAGATGTGTCAAATTATACTAAGCACATTAATCTAAAATATACCAAGTAAAATATCCTCATGTTATTATGCATACTAAGGTATGTATAAATTGTGTGTTTATTCAATAAAGGGTGTACAAAATAATGTTCTCCAAAAGAATTCAAATATATTTAATTAGAAAACACAAAAGGATTTGAATTATCATACCCATAAACATACAAAGGTGGTATATTATCACAAAGAATAGAAAAATACATGGAATCCAATAAGGAAGAGCCACTAGAAGGGGAAAATTTAGAATACTAAGTAAGATATTGTCTAGGACCAATAGTAAAATAATCTAAGAAGCACATGAAAAATCATGAAAGGATGTGTAATAATTATGATGTGAATCGAATCATTTTGTAGTGAGCTATCAACCAAGCTATCATAAAAACAATCAATAAATTTAGTATCATTATGTACATATAGTCATAATATAAAGATAAAAGTAATGTAACATATAACTTTGAATCTTAATTATCACTAAAATAATCCATCATAAGTGAATTAGAATACTTGGTACATAATAAATTAAATTATTATGAAACAAAAAAATATGAATTGGAAATCATGATGATATAAAAAATGATCATTGTACTCATCACTAAACATATCAACAATAAACCATGACATGCAAAGTAAAAATTAAGGATTCTCATGAATTACATGGAGGTAACAAGATCATATGAAGGTAAACATAAACAAGGTGTATGATGTGTGGGAACATCAATAGTGATAGAAGTAATACAATAATCATAAATCTCCTAACTCAGATAATTATTATAGATAGGTAATACAAAATCAACAAATGCATTAGTAGAAATGGGATAAAAAATCATAATCTTATATAAGGTGAAACATGCGTATCTATCAATTTCAACATAATAGGCTCCTCAAGTGAGGATGGATCAAGTGAGCCACTTGAGATTTTAGGGCTAAACTATCACCATGATCATCTACATCTTTATCGCTAGCCATAGGAAAATAAGAAGATACATGATTCTCAAGGAAAAATGAAGTGGGTGTGTCTAAGAGGAAATGAAAAGTACTAACCAACTCTATGAAGGAGGAAGAATCACAAACATGATGGAAAAAATATTGCATAGAAAAACTCTCATTCATAGGGTAAAAATAAATGAGAGCATTAAGGATGATATGTGACAAAACATATAAACATATCCAAAACTATAATATTGGGATAGATAAAGGCTAAGGAAAAAATTATGAGATTCCATTCAATGTAAGATGTACCATTGAATTATTTGGTGGGAATCAAAAGAAAATATTATTATATAGGTCCAGAGCCTAAGGTGAAGGGATTTAAATAAAAATGGAATGAAGTAAAGATTGATACAAATATTAAAATTAATTAATAATTAGGCTTGAAAATTAAAGAGGTGCAACAAGGTTTTTTAGGATGGGTTACAAAAATATCATATATACAGTGGACCATATACCCTTGCATGATATAAGGCTATGAAACATAAATGAGAAGAGAAAATTCAACCTTAGTCAAATTTAAAAATAACATAATTTTTTTTGAAAAGATTAGATCTAAAAAACCCTAATTAAGAAGGAAAAATCCTATGGATGTAAGATAAGTTAGTTTCAAAAAATATATATGGAAAATAAATATTTTTCCTAAATTCTCTAGCCTGATTAAATTGATACAACCAATATAAAAATAATTGACCTAGATATTATAAGTAAGTTTCATAATTGCTATAGATGTACAAAAATTAAATGTGAGGGTTGAGGGTGCTTAGCTTTAGAACTAATGATGAAGAAATGTAATGCTAAATCTATTTACCATTATTCAATATATTTTTTCCCTCTATATGATGATTGTATAAGAATATGTTCCATCTCAAAACTCTATGGTTTAGATCTAGGTATCATGATGTAAATCCTAAGTAATGTGGGCTTGATTTGATGTTTCAAACCAACTTGTAATGTGTGAGACTGGTATTGTCAAAATGTTTGCTTGAAATATTATTTTTCTTTGTCTTCCTAGTATCTAAACTTGTCAAGGTGATGTCTAAGCATGCCATTTAGAACTTTTTAACTCAATAGGTGAATGGGTTCTCCTAATTTACACCCCATTGGTTGTTTATATTAACGGCGGTGAGAAATTTTGAATATAGAATTCCCCAATATGTAAGAAATTATATGTAAATGTAATTACTTTTTTCTTTAAAAATTGAAATGTCTGGAATGATTTTCTCTTTTCCTTGAATTCCCCTATATTTTAGACTTTCAATTAAGAGCATATGAAATCTTTATAAATACAATGACATAACAACATGTTGTACAAACTGAAGAAATGTAGAAATAATAAAACACAAAAAAAATAGAGTAAAGAAGAGAAGATTGAATTTGATTCAACTTTTTCTTGCATATAAAATAGATTACAAGAGTCTTAATTTATAGAAATCCTAACAGATCGGAAGACTTCCTAAAACTGTAAAAAAACAAAAGAAAACTAGTCAATCAATGTAGTGAATTGCATATTACATAATGCGTAAAATATACTATACAAAACTAAACTAAAGTTTATTGTACAGTTAACTCCATCGCTTCATGCAAACAGTGAAGTTCTTCTAATCCAAACTAAATAATAGTTAATCTTCTTAATTTTCTCCATCGAATGGGAGAAATTATTATTTTTTCTCTAACATTCCCCCCTAATTTCTACCATGGTTTATTTCACCATTTACAATGCCCAAACTTTGTCTGAAGTGTTCAAAAACATCCTTTGCTAATGGCTTGGTAAATATATCTGCTAACTGGTCTTCAAATCTACAAAATTTTAGTTGAATTTCACCATCATTCACCAACTCTCTGATAAAGTGATATTTGGTATCAATATTCTTTCTCAACCTCTTGTGAAAAACATGATTCTTTGACAAGGAAATTGTTGATTGGTTGTCACAAAAGATTGTTGTTGGTTCCTCCTGAGCTTGCAATAGATCTATCAAAATTTTCCTCATCCAGATTGCTTAGCATACTGTTGATGTGGCTACCACATATTCTGCTTCAGCTAATGAAAGAGTCAGTATGGGTTGCTTCTTTGATGCCCATGAGACTACACCTATCCCACAATGAAAGACATATCCAAAATTACTCTTCCTATCATTGATGCTACCTACAAAATCACTATCAATATATCCATTCAAACAAAAAACATTAGTTTTTGAATACAAGATTCCATATTATGTTGTTCCCACTATATATCTCAAAATTATCTTTCCAACTTGCCAATGTGAGTGTTTTGGTGACTCCATGAATCTTGAGATTAGACTAACCCCATACATGATATTTGGTCTTGTAGCTGTAAGATACATCAAACTTCCAATCAATCTTTTGAAGATTTTAGAATCAATATTAGGCCATTTTTCTTCTTTGCTAATTTTAGTTCTTGTTGCAACTAGTGTAGATGTTGGATTACAATTCAAAATTCTTAACCTTTTAAACACATCCTTCATATTTTGATTAACAAATGAAAATTCCTTTATCTGATTGAGCAACTTCAATTCCCAAAAAATACTTCATCAAACCTAAATCTATCATCTCAAATTCTTTCTTCATTGTTGATTTAAATGCATCTATAGACAAACTTCCTATGAAAATTAAATCATCAACATATAAACACACTATCAAAATTTGACCTTCTTTATTGATCTTTATGTACAATGTTGGATCACTCTTACTTCTACTAAATCCATTTATTTGCATGTATGAATCAATTTTGTTATACCATGATCTTGGTGCTTGTTTGAGACCATAGAGCGCCTTCTTCAATTTGTAGACCATGTCTTCATGTTCATGCACTTCATAACATGGTGGTTGCTTCACATACACTACTTCTAGAAAACCATTCAAAAATGTTGATTTGATATCCATTTGAAAAACTTTTCAATTATTTTGTGTAGCTATTGTTAAAACCATTCTAATAGTATCAAGTCTAGCAACATGAGAAAATGTCTCATTGTAATCAATTCCATAATGTTGTGCAAAACCTTTTGCTACTAACCTTGCCTTGTATTTTTCAATCTCACCTTTTGTATTAAATTTGGTTTTATAAACCCATTTGACTCCAATGCAATCCTTACCTTCAAGTAGATCAACTAGCTCCCATGTGTGATTTTCTTCAACGAAATTCATCTCTTCATCCATAGCCTTGTTCCAATGATCCTCCTTAATTGCTTCTTCAAAATACACAGGATCATGAGAGAATAAAGCAAAATTATAAATCCAAATTGCATTCTCCATGATTATAGATCTCTTTCAAACTTCTCACTTTCTTACCTTTAAATTTTGACCTCAATGAGGTAAGAGTAGGATTTGATTCATCACTTACTTGTGAATTGGGAGTAGGATGATGTGCATGACCTGATGATTCAACTTGTACAACATTTTGTGGTATTCTTGTTGGTGAATTTGATCCTGCTTGAGGATTTGATTGATCACCTTGCATAATTTTTTCTTCATATTCTTCTTCATTCTGTGGTATTGGTGCTCCAATTGTGATTGATTTGTTAATGCTTCCATCCCATGCTTCTTCTTCCTCAAATTTGACATCTCTGCTAACAATCACTTTCTTTGAAATGGGATTATACAATTTATATGCTTTTGATTGTTCACTATAACCAATGAAAATACACTTCTCACTTTAATCATCCAATTTCCTTCTCAATTCAGCTGGCACTAGTGAGAAGTGTTTATAAATACAATGACATAACAACATGTTGTACAAATTGAAGAAATGAAGAATCAATAAAACAAAAAAAAAGAGTAAAACATAGCAGATCGAATTTGATTCAACATTTTCTTGTATATAAAAATAGATTACAAGTCTTAATTTATAGAAATCTTAGCAGATTGGAAGACTGCCTAAAATTGTAGAAAAGCAAAAGCAAACTAATCAATCAATGCAGTGAACTGCATATTACATAATGTGTAAAATAACTTATGCAAAATAGAACCAAATTTTATTGTGCAGTTAACTCCATCGCCTCATGCAAATAGTGAAGTCTTCTAATCCAAACTAAATAGCAGTTAATCTTCTTAATTTTCTCCATCAAATGGGAGAAATTATTCTGTTTTCTCTAACAAAACTAGTATGAAGGGGCAATAAATTGGAATTCAAACTAGATAATTTGAATTTTGGACTCATTCACACATGCTATGGGATTGAATTAGATTGATCTTATGCCAATTGAAAATGAACTGTGGGGCTAAAGTGTTAATCTAGAGGTATGGAACAAATATATATAAATAAGTGCAATTAGGAGTGAAACAATAATTGATAAGTGATGAATGTATAGGAATAGATTTAAATAGGGATAAAATAAATATAAATAAGATTTGAACATGAGGAAAACCAAACACAAGAGTATGTCACTTGTCAATTGTAGTTATATTAAAAATATTCTATTAAAATAAACACAAAACTAAATAAAAATTATATGCTAATTTCACCAATACATATATATTTTCCTATTACAATCAAATATATATAGAAAATTCTATCTATTTGCATTAAATATTTTTAGTTTTGACCCATAGCACTAAAATACTTTGTGTGTTATCCCTTGTTTTAAAATAAATAAAAAATCTATCTGTTTGCATCAAATATTTTTAGTTCTGGCCCATAGCACTAAAATTATTTCTTTGTTCAATGCCTTGTTTTGAAAAGGTTGTATTTCAAATCTGTGACATCTAACTTATAATATATTAGAAAGAATTTTAATTTAATTTATGGAGAAAAATGCGATTATGATTACACTGGCCCTTCATCATCATAATGCAATTTACATGATAAAAAGATCCCACTAATGTTTTGTGTATACATGTAATATTATAATAATGCTTAAAACAATTCATAAGTGGTCATGCTGCATTATTTTTTGTCTTATTAATTTTACCACCTTGCGTGAATTTATACATGTCAGCTTGCCTATAAATACCAGGCGCTTGATCAGCAGCACTGCAAGTTGCTTGCTTTGAGAAGGGTTAGTAGGGTATTTAAAAATCTTCAAGATGAGAAACTGTTATTCCTCTGCCATTATACTTTTAGTGATACTAAATTTTTCTGCTACGTGGGCTTCTGCTGATGAAAAAAATAAAGTTGAGGGAACGTTGGTATTAGGTCTTAGAAGAAATAAACTGAAGTCAGTGTCATTAGAGTTGGATACTGCAGATTTGCTTAGGATTGCACGTAATAGAAGTTCCATAAGGTTCCATGCTCTTAGGAAATACAGCTATTATAGTTTGCTTAATGTATTGGAGCCTCTAGGAATTTATGAGGATGATTATGTGATGCCCCTTAGAATAGGCTCCCCTCCCCAGATATTTCAAGCCTACATGGACACTGGCAGCGACCTTGTGTGGGTGCCATGTTTGCAGACCTCCACAACAGAGTTCTTTGATTGCATAGAATGTGAACACAATTCAGTCATTCCCACCTTCTCCCCATTGAATTCGCAATCTAGCAGTCCTGAGCCCTGTACTAGCCATCTCTGTTTAGATATCCATACTTCAGACAATGATTATGAGCCATGTATAGCTGCTGGGTGTCCTCTGAGAGACGTCCTGCAAGGCTCCTGCTCACGCTCATGCCCACCATTTTCATACAAATATGGGGATGGCATAGTAACAGGGGCCCTAATGAAGGAAAAGCTAATGCTTCAAGGCCTCCCCTTCCCAAAACAGTCCTGCAATCTCGTTTTTGGGTGTGTAGGTCCTACCTTCAATGAGGCAGTTGGAATTGTAGGGTTTGGAAAGGGTGCCCTATCATTCCCTTCACAGTTGGGCTCACTTTTGAGCTATAAGGGATTCTCTTACTGTCTAATAAGCTATCGTTTTGAACATAATTCTAGTGTTTCCAGTCCTTTGATATTGGGTGCATCTGAAAGCTTTTATGGTGGATCAATGCAATATACCACCATGCTAGACAATCCCATGTATCCCAACTATTACTACATTGGTCTCCAAGGAATTATTATTGATAACACATATTTAGAGGTCCCATTGAGCTTGCAGGGATTCGATTCAGAGGGCAACGGAGGCATGATTATTGACTCTGGAACTACCTACACCCATCTTCCCGAGACATTTTATAAGAAAATTCTCAGCACTTTACAGGAAATAATTCCTTATTCCAGATCTCATTTTTATGAGAACCGCACTGCTTTTGATCTTTGCTATCAGACCACCTCCTCACAAAACCCGCAAAGTTTCCCATCTATATCGTTTCGTTTCAAAACTAATGTCACCATTGTTATTCCTTCTGAGAATCACTTCTATTCCTTTTATCCTTCCTCAGTGTCATCTAATGGTACTGCTTTAAAAGTGCATTGCTTGCTGCTTCAGAGTGTAGAGGACGTTAGCATTGGGCCTGCTGCAATCTTTGGCAACTTTCAGCAACAAAACTTTCAGGTTTTCTATGATTTGGAGAAGATGAGAATTGGATTTCAGCCAAAGGATTGTGCGGCTTCTGTTTAAATTTATGAAGACAATGGCAATTGATTGCCAACATATGTGATTATGCTTGTAGTAGGAAGATATCTGCTGAGTATGAGGTGTCTGTTATCTTTTGTGTCTCGATCGATTTTATATCATTAAATCATTGAGGTACCTATCAAACTTCAACTATCATGTTTTAAATAATTAATTGTTGTCGTCGATGGTTAGAAACGCATAAATTATTTTGAATAATGAAAAGTACTTACAGTATCATATCTTGCTGCACACTAGTTTTATTTAAGATTTTTTCTTTTTCTACTTTATCGATGTTGGATTTCTTTATGCACACCTTGCATGAACCAGTAAAAAAATAAAATCAAACGTGATAGCAATCCTGTTGGCCTGTTACTGCTTGAAAATATTATCAATATCAACCATAGAATTTGTTGTCGAACTCGAATTCCATATCCTTTTTAGCCCAGGCTGAAATACATGCAGTCGTCATGGATGAAATTTGTTTTTTCACATGTGCCATAAATGCTTTTTTTTTTTAATATTTGCATCCAAAGTTGTTATGAATATTTTTGTTATTGCTTTATTATATCTAAATAATTAGTGGAGTACTTTATTGTTGCTTCCTAAATTCAGTGCAAGTGTATTAGTTAAGCTAATATATTATACATGTGAGAAACTTTCTAACTATTTTATATTATTCTTTTTAGAACTTTATTATATAGCTTTACATTGATTATGATTGATGAAATAGTCAAGTGGTTTTGTGGTGCTCATCATATGAAAGTTATTTTATTTAAATAAAATAATTACGGAACTTTAAAATTTAATTGCCTTGTTTTTGTTAGATTAAAAAAATATTGTGAGTTTATATATATATATATATATATATATAATGAATATGTGTTGAGATATATTACACTAGTTTATAAAAAACGGGTGGAATGGAACCATATTTTTAAAAATGATAAATAAATTTAAACAAAAATAATTGCAATCAAATCAATATGTAGTAAGAGTTATTGAGTTAGTAGGTAGAGGTGGTAAATCACAATCAAAGGGTTTCTCTGAGTGATCTAAGAAGTCTTTGCCATTAGGAATTGGTTCCCACATTATAATGGCTCATCCTTCATTTTTATCACACAAGCTATGTGTCATTCATTGCCACATGGATAGTTAAGCTCAAGCAAGGGACCTTGTCATCATTTGGTCAGCTTGATGCGCCCTTATCATGTGGTTGAGAAACTAAATAAAGCACATGTATCTACTAGGAACATTCATTTCCTCTAGAAACTCTAACAAAAGAATGGGATATGATTAATAGTTAGAAGGACTAGTTTTCTTATTGTTTCTTGTTTAATGGACTATATGCCAATCCTTTGTTATAGTTCTCTTTAGTTTTTTGTGATGTTGTAGCTACCGCCTTGCTATTTCTTGGTTACTTCTAGACTAAAATTTTATTGTTTGGTTGGCCTGTTGGTTGGATGTTCTGGCTCTATGGCCTATTTTTTTATCCTTTGTTCAGGATTAGGGCCATAACCCCTACTTTTTAATCAAAAAAATTCATTTCCTCTATTTTGAGGAGAGTCGTGTGAGCCAATATAATCATACCTAGAACAATCATTCTGATTACAATCACATCTATGCCCTCAAGGAGGAGATGAGCCTTTGTGAGAAGAGTGAGGTGGCCTATGTGGAACTATTCAAGGAGCATTAGCCTAAGACTCAATAAGAATCTACAAATTTGTAACTTCAAAGGTAACCTCATTGGCTTACACCTCTATGTTGAGGAGAGCCATGTGAGCAAAAATAATGATACCTAGAACAATCATTGTGACTACAATCACATTTGTGCCCTCAAGGAGGAGATGAGCCTTTGTGAGAAGAGCAAGGTGACCTATGTGGAACTATACGAGGAGTATTATCCTAAGACTCAATAAGAATCTACAAATGTGTAACTTCCAAGGTAACCTTGTTGGCTTGCACCTCATTTTTTAGAAGAATATTATAAAAAATAATAAACTTAATATACAAAAAAATAAGATTCAAAAAAGATTCTAAAAATAGAGATACATTTCTATCTTAGAAAATCTCCACTTTAAAAACATTTCTAATTTGGGTATATTTAGCTAGCATTCATTTTCAATCACCCAAAATAGTCATATGTTAACAAAATAACTTAGGCCTAAAAGTCCTAAAGAAATCATGTATCAAGATCCAAGAAACTTGATCTCATGGTTAGAACACCTAGATGGATCAAAAAATAACTAATGAGGGGAATTTGGTAAAGAATGCCAAGCAAAGCGAGAATGTTTGAGTTCCAAAATGGTTAACTAAATTACATTAAATATTTCTTTGCATAGAATAGTTATGGATTCTAGACCCCATATGCAATTGATATTTTGAGCCATAAGTAGATGAGGAAAAATACATGAGTAGCCTTCACAAGGCTTGTACTTATGTAAAGGAGTATCAAGATACCATTTTCAATATTTTCACTAGTGCCTACTACATGTAAACTTAATCTTGTGAAGAAATTTGGAGGAATTGACTCAATAATAATTTGAAAGGAGTCAAATCCCAATGGGAAATCTTGTATTTCACCTTGGCCTTAGGCCATTATGGTCATTTTTTTGTAGATCTATAAAATATGTATAAAATTAATAGAATTTCTCTATGGAAAAGTTGAGAGCATGAACTTGTGAGACTTTGGTGAAAAGTTTATCCAAGCATATTATCATAAGAGACAACCATTTAGATAGTATTGATTGATATAGAAATCGTATTTCCAATGTAATTTCCATTCTATATTAGCAATGTTTTAATAGCCTCCCAAGCTTTGCATATACTTCTAGTAAAAAAGGTGCTCTATATTTTGACAAGCTCCTCCATAATGAGGATATATTGAAAAATCTATCCCTTTCCATACCCAACTTACCATGAGGTACACAAAATAAATTTAGTGCCATAACAATATTTTCTTGGCTTAATTTACCTCAAGCAATTTGATAATCCATTTAGCGCATTGAGGCAACCCTTTAAAATAGGTATCAAATAAGGCTATAATTCCTTCTAGTTCTTTTATTGGGTTGAATATTAGTATTAGGACAAAGAACCCCTGAGATTAAAGACTAGTACCCATGGAAAACTAACTTAAATGTGATGGTTTTATTTTAATAATATTCTATAGATTTTTAATTATGGAAATATAATTGAGGTTCAATAAATATTAATCAAATTAGGCCAAGAGAGTAATGTATGAAAGAATAATTAATATTGGTTAAGGATATTTAATTATATAATGTTATCAATTTAGTGGTTGACTATTTGGGATGATGATTTTAGTTATGGTTTAAGGTATTTAGATTTTTTTTTAGGTTAATTATCATTAATGATTTTGTATGTGTGTGAGGGGGAAGATGTTAGACAAAAATGAGATCAAACTGCAATTAAGATTAGGATCTAAGCTAAGATCAAACACAGAAAAATCTAAAATCATATCCTACACATAAAAATGAAACCTATGATTATCAAAATGAATGCAAGCAATAAGCACAACTTTACCATCCCGTAGCAGAGTGTATTTGATTGATGTTGGATTGTTCTTATCAGGTTCCAAAGTTCGTGTGCAAAAGCTAGATGAATGATGCTTGGTTGATCGAAAAAGGTCGAAGCTCTATCAATGGTGATTGTGACAACACTTCGTTGCAAAAATTATGTTGATTCTCTAATCCATATTTGTGAGGAGAGAGGTTTGTTATATAGGAAATGAGATTTTGAATCGACAATCAGGATTGTGTTGGAGACTATCCAAATCAACGGTCAAAATGTGTTGAGAGGATTTAGAAATGAGA
>VDFB02307541.1:0-26206 GCA_007258455.2 Sequoia sempervirens | reverse complement strand
GCTAATAAACAAGAGAATCTAGCCTCACTTTCTATGGTAGTCATTAAACAACATGGTAAAGAGTTGGAAGATGAACTAGAAAACAATATGCAAAATATTATAGTAGACTCAAGTGATGAAGAATTTTTAGAAGTGGAAGAGATTCTAGGGCACCGAATCAACATTGATCACACTGAATTTGATTACTCCAACTTCACAGGGTTGCCTTATCCCCTGGCTAATATCATTCTGAAAACATATCACTTCTTCGAAGATATTTCCAGACTCCACATAACTATACCGCATAGCTTTCCTATCAACACCTTAACCAGAGAAGTTTATAGTGTCACCTCCAACTACCCAAGAGTCAAAACCCTCATGTTACTACTAGGGAAAACTTTAAATATCAATAGCTAGTTGATAGAGTCAAAAGAGCTCAAATTGTTTAATGTTTTGGTAAATAGATCTAAGGATTTTTCTTGGGATTATACAAACATGAGAGGAATACACCCAAGTGTTTGTACCTATCACATCTATACTGAATATGTTAGACTTGTTCATCAACCACAACGAAGACTCAACCCTACTCTCAAAGACATTGTTAAAATAGAAATTGAGAAACTCCTACAAGTAGAATTCATCTATCCCATCTCTGATAGCAAATGGGTTTCTCCTATGGTAGTGGTCCCAAATAAAAATGGGAAGTGGAGAGTGTTTGTTGATTACAAAGAGCTCAAAACGGCTACCCATAGAGATTACTTCGCTTTACCTTCATAGACCAAGTCTTCGATAATTTAGCTAGGAGGAAGTATTTCTCATTCCTAGACAGATTTAGTGGATATAACCAAATACAAGTAGCAATAGAAGACCAAGATAAAAAAAAATTTACTTGTCCTTGGGGAACATTTTCATATCGTGTCCTTCCCTTCGAGCTATGTAATGCTCATGCAACATTTCAGAGAGTTGTTTTGGCTATATTTGCTAAGCTAGTAAATGACTATGTGGAAGTCTACATGGATGACTTCATTGTGTATGGTTCCACTTTTGATGAAGGAATTCAAAATTTGGACAAGGTATTGAAGTGATGTGAGGACCATCGGCTATCTCTAATTCATGAAAATTTTATAATAATGGTGGAACAAGGGATAGTGTTAGGACACCACATTTCAGCTGAAGGGATAAAAGTGGATCCTAAGAAAATTGAGGTAATACAACAATTAGAGACACCGAAGAACCAAAATAATGTCAAAAAAATTTTAGGACATGCTAGATAGTACCGAAGATTCATAGAAAATTTTAGTAAGATTGTAGCCCCCATGTTTTCTCTTCCCCAAAAGAATACATATTTTTCCTAGACGAAAAAATGTCAAACATCATTTGAGTTCATTAAGGAGAAACTCATTTCTACTCCTAACCTACATGGACCTAGCTAGAACCTTTTGTTCCAAATTTATGCAAATGCTTTTAATGATCCTATTAGAGCAATTTTAAGTCAAGAAAATGAGAATGGAGGGAAGTATTCCATTTCTTTCATTAGTAAGAATTTGACTCTCACTAAATGAAATTACACCACTACAAAGAAATAATTCCTAGTTGTGGTGCATGTAATCAAGAAATTTTGACATTATATCACAGGGTACAAAGTAATAGTGTTCACAGACCATTCGGCTATCAAGTACCTAATGAATAGACCCATAGTAAATGGAAGAATAATCAGGTGGTTATTGCTTCTACAAGAATTCAATGTGACCATCATTGATAAACCTGGGAAAGCCAACGTAGTCACGAATTTCTTATCCTACATCAAACTTAACAATGGAGATTGTGCTCCTATGCAAGATGAGTTCCCAAATGAAAATTTATTTTTCATCTCCATTAAAACTCCCTGGTTTGCTGACATCACCAACTATCTAGCCACTTCAGAATTTCCACCAAACTTCATGTTTAAAAAAAATAAATGTCTTGTTTGAGAAAGTGCTTCATTCAAATGGATTAATGGAATGCTATTTCGATTTGGCCCTAATATGGCTTTACGACATTGTGTTAGAGAAGATGATACATATAGCATCCTTAGAGCTTTCCATGATGACCCCTCTAGAGGCCATTACTTCACCAAAAGGACGTCTCATAAAATATTGGGCACAAGATATTACTGGACCTCTATGGATAAAGATGTAAAATACTATGTTTGTCGTCGTGATGAATGAGAACGAGTAGGAATACCCACTACATCCAATGAAATGCTTCTACAACCATAGGTAGTTTTTGAACCATTTGAAAAGTAGGGATTGGATTTTATCAGTCCTATAGACCCTCCTTCACAAGGAAAAGAATACATTTTGGTTTGTATTGACTATTTGATGAAGAGAGGGAATCCCTTTTTCATGCAAACTCCAATCTACAAACTGTATCCATCTTCAACAATGGATTCCATGATTCATTTTGTTGTCACACACCTTAAAACCTACAATAAACACATTTTTGATGGAAATATTCATCACATACTAATCCCTTCTGAGTCACTTCTACCCAAATCCCTATAGAAATCAGCTTGTCTCACCATTCCTGCTGAGTGACTAGTTCCAAAAATTGTCAAATCTTCCCTTTTATGCTAAATCTCCATTTTTTCCTTGTAGATTCCATTTGAAACGTCCCAACATGATGAAAATTTCATTAATAACCTTAAAATAAAATAATAAATGCTAAAAAGCATTATCAAATCCATCTCCTTGAAATTTCCAAGAATAACAAACTTGCAAGATTCCAACACCTAGAAAATAGGGACCCAATTAGAAAAGTAATTGCCAACTCAACTTGGGCACTCAAGATCTCCATTATTAAAATTTATGAGGATTTAATTGATTTTTAAAATTTTGTAACTCCCCCAAAAATCCATTCCAAGATTGCATTTTTTTAAAGCTCAAGTTCAACACTGCCACCTAAACTATCTCCATTCCAAAATTTAGCAATATTAAAATAAAAGACCAATTATTTGTTACAATTTTTGGCCTAATATCTTAATTTATTTCTCCAACTAAATAATTATCAAACCTTAGGAAAATACAAAATTAAAATATTTATTTTTGTTTGATGTTGATTCCCTTGTACCCGGATGCTCCTGCATCAGACACGCCGGGTAAATTGAAATGTTTCATGAGTTAAGCTCATAAACATTTATAAATGTTGTGCTCATCCTGAATCCATTTCTCTACCTTATTTTCCTCATGATTCCTTCTCTTCTTTCCTTGCAATTTGATATCTCTTCCATCTTTTATTCTTCCCCTCCTCCTATTTCTTTTTACATAGTTCATCTCCCACCAATATACACTACTAAGTTCTGAAAAATCATAAAATTTAGTTTCCTCTTCTTCAGTAAAATAATCAAATTCATTTATTACCTCCTCCTCTATTATTGTTGCAACAATTTGTTCATCATCAACCTTGATTCATTCTTTGTGTTCTTCTGCAGCATCTCCATACATATTTGTACTCACAAAACCTTTTTGCATCTCATCTACATTCAACTCTTCAATTGCATACATCTCATTATCCTCTTTATAATAATCAAAATTAGGAAAATTAAACAATACCTCAATGATTTCTTTCTCTATTTCTGCTGCAATATCTTGCTCTTCATCACCATCTACCATTACATTTCCTCCTTCTACATCCTCTATCATCTTGTTTTCACATTCATCAATCACTTTACCCTCAAACAAGATATTTATCTTTCTTATCTCCTCTTTGAGTAAGAGATCTTCTTCATCTTCACCAAATTCTTTATCAAATATAGGACCCTCAAATTCCATCATCTCATCAACTACTACAATTTTATCTTCATCTCCACTCTTTGCTGCAACTTCTTTTATTTCATCTTTCATGTCTTCCAAAAGACATACGTCCTCAGCTTCATATTAGAAACTCCTTCCCATTCATCTTCATCCTCTTTCTTTCCTGCATTCAAATTATCATTAGAATGATAAATAAAATTATCATCACCCCTTTTCTGATGAAGTACTTTTATCCTTTCCCACTCTGCTTTCAATTCTTCCACTTTTTTCTTCAACTCCCTAAATTCTCTCACTCTATCCTTCCTAAGTCTCTCTTTGATTTTCTCAAGTCTGGGAATCCACAAAAACTATCTAATGACAAAATTATTTTTCCTCTTCCTCTTTTCCATTTCAAGGCCTCTCAAAGCCTCAACAACACAACTTCTAAAACCCTCAGGTTCTTTACATGTAAATTGCCTCATGTTTGGCGATCTATTTACAAAATCTTCAATCTCAGGTTCTGGTGCAAACTGCCTCACATTTGGCACTTTTCTTGCACACTCAGGAACACCAGCTCTGATACCACTGATGAAGAGAGGGAATCCCTTTATCATGCAAACTCCAATCTACAAACTGTATCCATCTTCAACAATGGATTCCATGATCCATTTTGTTGTCACACACCTTAAAACCTGCAATAAAACATTTGTGATGGAAATATTCATCACATACTAATCCCTTCTGAGTCACTTCTACCCAAATCCCTATAGAAATCAGCTTGTCTCACCATTCCTGCTGAGTGACTAGTTCCAAAAATTGTCAAATCTTCCCTTTTATGCTAAATCTCCATTTTTTTTCCTGTAGCTTCCATTTGAAACATCCCAACATGATAAAAATGTCATTAATAACATTAAAATAAAATAATAAATGCTAAAAAGCATTATCAAATCCACCTCCTTGAAATTTCCAAGAATAACAAACTTGCAAGATTCCAACTCCTAGAAAATAGGGACCCAATTAGAAAAGTAACTGCCAACTCAACTTGGGCACTCAAGATCTCCATTATTACAATTTATGAGGATTTAATTGAGTTTTAAAAATTTGTAACTCCCCCAAAAATCCATTCCAATATTTCCTTTTTTTAAAGCTCAAGTTCAACACTGCCACCTAAACTATCTCCACTCCAAAATTTAGCAATATTAAAATAAAAGACCAATTATTATTTACAATTTTTGGCCTAATATTTTAATTTATTTCTCCAACTAAATAATTATCAAACCTTAGGAAAATACAAAATTAAAATATTTATTTTTGTTTGATGTTGATTGCATGTGCACCTGGATGCTCCTGCATCAGAATTTGACTAAGTGGGAAGAAGTCCAAGCCCTAAGATTTTCTATGGAAGAACAAGTTGCTAACTTCCTATATAATAGGACTTTTCTAAAATTCAGAGCCCCTAAAACAATTGTCACAGATCAAGGACCCCAGTTCATGTCAAAATTTCTACTAGCCCTTACTGGGAATTTCCAGGTAAGCCATAAAAATTCATCACCCTATCACCCACAAGAAAATGGTCAAGTAGAAGTCACTAATAGGGAACTTGAGAATATTTTAATGAAAATAGTTTCATCAGGGAGAAGAGACTAGGCCAAAAAATTACCTGAAGTTGTTTGGGCCCATAACACAACTTGAAAATCAACCACTGGTTCTACTCCTTACGAGTTAGTTTCTAGGAAGAAACCTCTTCTACCCATTGAATTTGAACTCCAAACTCTTCAAACAACCATGGAGTTAGGTTTAGACCTCAAACAAGCCCAGGTTGAAAGAATTATATAGCTCAATGAATTGGATGAACTTCATTTGGAAGTTGTCCACCAAACTAAACTAGTTCAACAACAATGAAAATCCTGGCATGATAAACACATAAAGGAAAGAGAGTTCCACAATGGGGATTGGGTGTTGTTATTCGATTCCCAATATAAAGATCACCAAGAAAAACTAAGGACTCATTGGCTAGGTCCATATGAAATTTTTGAAGTGTTTTCAAATGGAGCGGTACAGCTCAAACCTATTGATGGTGATACTCAAACTCTCTTAGTCAACAGTCATCGCTTAGGAATCTACCACAAACCTATCAATAAAGAGGAATTTATGAGAATGGTAGAAATGCAAGGAGAGATCCAATGCATTGCAGAGCCAATGTAATTTTCAATGAAAATAAAATAGCCTTAAAAAAAATCCCATATGTATATTTATGATCACTTCAAAGAATTTCTTTTTCATTTTTGATCTTTTGGACTTGGCTAAATTTGTTTTCTGTCTTGCAGGACTTTATTTTAATTAAATACAAATTCTAGTGCATCTTGCAATGATGCTCCAGAACCTATTCATTCAACTGGTTCCATTTAATGGTTTGTTCCTACATTCTAGTGGCATCTTTCAGCGATGCTCCAAAACGTGTTTAGTTGGTGATTCATTCTATTTCTTCTTGCATTCCAACAGCATCTTTCAGTGATGCTCCAAAATTTTGTTCCTACATTCTGATAGCATCATTCAACGATGCTCCTAAATTTTGTTCTTGCATTTTGGTAGCATCTTTCATCAATGCTCTATAACTTTGTTCCTACATTTTGGCTACATCTTTCAGTAATGCTCCAAAAAAATTCTCTTTCCTTCCAGCTACATCTTTCAGTCATGCTCCAAAAATTTCTCCTCCACTCTGGCTGCATCTCTCAACGATGCTCCATAATATTGCTTCTTTTGTATTGTCTGCATCTTTTAGCAATGCTCTGGAATTTTTGTAATTACCCTTCCTCTTCAAATGCTCTGACAGTTTCGATAACATACCCATGCTCATCATTAAATTTTGTGATCACCTTCGAAATTCACACCCTACACTGCCATCTTTTACTATAATAAATCAAAATTATTGTGACCACTTTTCATCATAATAATTGCAACACTTATTAGCCATCCCATCTTCATCCATAATAAATTCATTACTACCCCTCACATCCCATCTAATGATATTGTTACATCAACATAGGTAAGTGATTTTCAAATTGATAATAGGACATAAGGTATGTACATCTTTTATTTTAGGTAGGTAGATTATTGTGAATAAAAATGAATAAATTAGCATGTTCCACCTTCCTTTCCAAATTTAGTAAATTGTGTGGATTGTACCTCCACTTATGACATGGCAGTGAAAGCACTCTATCCCATGCAAAATAATGACTCTCATGCAGTGAAGTTAAATGCAAAAATTAGTTTATGTCCCATTAGCAGTGTCAAAGTACAAGTGGTTGAAAGGTTGCATTTTCTTTAATCTGTATCACAGTCTTGTTTAAACAATTTTTCACCTTTTGAGCACCAAGACATTCAGCAAATACTAAGAAAGATTGCAAGAAAGGGACAAAATGGGTGGAGCTAAGTGAAAATAAGAGCCAAATTCCCCAAATAAATTGTTGGCACTGAGTAATATTTCAAAACTATTTCAGAGGATAGGTTGGCTTGAGTTTATGAAGAAATCTGATGGGCACAACATGTAGCTAGTCAAGGAGTTTGCAGAGAACTTCTTGGATGGTTAGACCATAGTGCATGGCAAGAAATTCAAGGTAAGCCCTTAAATCATTTCTTGTTTGTCTGGTACTAGAAATGCAAGTGTAAATTTCACATAAACCACAAATATTTCCTATCAAAGAATGATAGAACTTTTTAGAAGGGAAGGAGAATCTCATCCTTTGCTTGTTGTGAATACCCATGGGAAAAACAAGGGATTTCAAATAATGTATATCCAAAGCCATGGAGAATGGCAATTGTCTGGATTATTAAATATTCTACATGTGGGGGACAATGTGCTATCATAATCAGTCCCCCTTTTTGGCTACTCACTCATTTGTGTCATGGCACTAACAAACCCTGAATTAAGGGTTAACCTTCCTGCCTTCCTTAGTGATTATGTTGTTAATATGATAGAGAAATTTAAAAATTATTCAGGGCCATTAAAATATCATGGTCTCATTCATTTAATCTAAAAATATCATTTCCACAAGAAGAGAAAAACAAAAGAAAAATGGTAGAAATTTCTTCAAAATTTTGAAAACCTTGAGCCCACAAGACATTTAGAAAAAGGTGAGTCATCTGGACTGGCAGCTCAAAATTTCAAAGATCCTTCCCCTATGCCTCAAGATGCTCCTAAGCCCTAACATGCCAAAATAGCTCTTGACGGTGAAGCACCAAAAAATCCACCCAATCTTTTCGAGACCCCTAAGAATCAAGAAAATGTAGACTTAGTAAATTCTAGAGATGAGGATACTCATCCTCGCAAGAAGGAAAAGATTCCTAAAATAAAAATGCAAACACCTCCTCCTTTAATTAGAAGTAAATGATTGTCTATTGAAATTAGTTGTGCGGTGTCTTGTGATCAATTGCATGTTCCTAAAAAGAAAAGGAAAGACTGGCAACCTCATGAATTTGTAACCTGGTCATTACAAAATAAGGTCTAGCCATGTGAAGAGATGGCCCAAAGAGGTGAAAAGAAAACCCTAGTTTGTAGTAAATCCCATGAGCCCGAGAGGGAGGATGTGCCACTTGAGTCAGGACAAGTAGAGATAAGGGAATAGTTGCCAAACTTTATGGTTGTTGAGGATGAATCTACAGAACAATTATATCCTTTGGTTGCCAATGACACAAAACAAGATTCACTAGAGGTGCATGATGAAGAAAATATAACTAGTAATGATGTAGAGAGTCCTATTTTTCCTTTTTCTACCAATGTAGAGGTTGAAAGATTTGATCATAAAGAAATGGAATTAGAAGAATTAAAAGAAAAAATTATTTAGTTAAAATGTAAATTGCAACAAAATGAGGAATAGATGAATAAACAAAAGTAGAAATTTGCATGCAAACTAAACTTCTGATGCAAAAAGATCAAGAAATTGCAACTTTAAAGACTCAAGTAGAACAAAAGGATAAAACTATTGAAGAGTTGCAGTCTCAAGTACAACAGATTGAGGAGAAAAATAAAGAATATTTGGTCAATTTATCTGGAAAAGATAAACATATTAAGAATTTAACTAATAATCTAGTGCAATCACTCATAGCTTTTGTAGAAGAATGGGAAAAACAAAACTTTGAGCTCAATGCGGCCTTGAGAAAAATTGTTGAGCTGGAACAAAATTTGCAAGAAATCAATGTGAAACCAATAGTGGAATCAAAAGAAGTATAGATTGAGCCAACCAAAATGGAATGGTTTCAAATTCACATTCCCCCATTGTTGGTTAAATCGATGGAGAGATGTTATTTCTTGAAACAAGCAAGGGTATAAAATGCTAGACTTAAGAAGGAAATAGTATTATTAAAAGAATTTTATGATAAGATTTTCCAAGCTAAAACTGATTCATGTCAGATTGGGGATTTATTATTAGCCTATAGAAAACCATCCTAGTTATATTCCATGTTTTTAAATGAACAATTGTTAAGATGGAATTTGTTGAGAATTTCTTGCAATCTACCTCATGGACTAGATGATGAAAAAAAATTAAAAGCATTCAAAGAAGCAACCACTATTCATCAAAACATGTGTGAATTTTTTGTACATAATCTATTTTTAGAAAAACATACTGATTTCTTTATTAGCCATTTTGTTGGGGAGGTACAACTTAGAGACTTTATGTCTACTATGTAGAATCAGATTCATTAGTAGGAGAGAAATAAAGAATATTTGTAGGAAGAAAGAATTGTGGGACTTCAAATGAGATATCCCAATTGAAAACCCTTTTCCTTTAAAGCCCAATTTTGAGGTGTTAAGTGCTATGAAGCTATAAGGAGCAAATATGATGACAATCTCCAAATTTTTTTTGAAAATTTCAAAGTTCATGGGCCATAGTTAATAGAGAAGGCAAGGCATTCCTATGAGGAGTGGTACACTCCTCTGCCTATGTATCTCAAAAGGAGGGAGGTGATCTTACCTACCAATCTAAGGTAGTCCTACAAAAGGGATAAGGCATTAGTAGAGATATTACAGAAGCTCAAGACAAAGTGGATAGGGATGTGGTATAGACCTTCATTGCTCCTTCAGCCACCCCCTACAATTTCTATCATTATAGAACAAATTCCTAGGGATTTATATACTTGGAAGATGAAGGTTAAGTTCAACAAGGGTTTCCTTAAAAGTCCTAATGATTTGGATAAAGAGGTAGAGGATCCATATGATCTCAGTTCCAAATATGATGAATTGAATAGGAGAAAGGATGCAGAAAGACAAAAGACTCATCAGAGAGTAGGAGGACTTGCTCAAATTTAGGAAGGGGAGGGTGATGAGGTATAAATAACCTCATGATTATAATAAGCTAAATACCCGTCTTTGTTCTTTCCAATCACTCTAGCCATGCCAATTGTTTATTTTTAGGAGCAATAATTATCTACTTTTTATAAAATGATGTATAAATATGTATTTCTCAAATTGATTGAAATTAGCTAACAAATGTTGATATAATGGTATAGACTTTAAGTCATTGTATAGGACTTATGCACGACCAAAGAATGGAGTGGACTTTAAGCGGACTTCAAGTGGTTGAAGTTAGAGCATCAAAAGTTTAGGCACCAAAATTTAGGTGTGCATAGTGCAACAATTTCCTTTAAAACTTTATGTTAAACCTTTTGTTAAGACTTTATGGCTCCACTCAGAGCCTTTATTATATTTTATGTCACAAACTTGAGTTAGTTGGTTGGCTGTAATTTTTTTTAATACTTTTTCAATGGTATTCTCACACCATCTAAAAATTAGGATTTTGTTGTAATACAGTATAAATATGTGTAATTATCAAGGAAATGATGTGATGCTCTTACGATATGCTTTGAATACTGCTCAGTTATGTTCTCTGTGTTACACTTTTATGATATGAACAAATAGATATTACCAGCCTTATTCTGAGTCAATAGTTTTGAATAATGGAAGTACTATGAATGGATTACTTTGAAGGTGTTGAATTTCTACATATGATCTGAGTTAATCGTAGGAACACCCGAGGGTTGGCCACTCGATGAATCTCATAGAGTAGATAAGTATCCTTATTGTTAATATTATTACCTTCATTTTGTACGTGTTAAATTTAGATGAATGTTATTTTGTGTTGAACTCTCACATGATCCTGCAAGTCATAGTTTTAATTTTACAATCTTTTAAGTTCTAGTTTTGTTCATTTGGAAATTTTGGAGCACCCACTCTTGTTGTTAGTTACAAGTCATTAAGAGTACTTTATGTCCATAGCTATTCATTAGTCGTTAGTTGCCTTCATTTAAATTTTGTAGTTTAACTACAAGTATTAATTCTTAGGTAATTTCCATGCTTTCTAGAATAGAAATTTGAATGCTTCTAGCTTAAATAATTTCATGATTTCTAGTTTATTTTTTGTTTTTATACATTTCAAAAATTTAGAAAATCTTGCTAAAAGAGATGGCCAAAATATCCCATGTTGCATACAGCCTTTGGACACTACGTGATTGACATAACTGATATATTTTTAACTAAAGTGTTAGGACCTTAGGACAGCCTGTCAAGAGGTATTAGGAGAAGAGCAACTATGATCATTAGGATTATCTATATTTTAATCTTCTTCTATCACATCATTCCCACAAGTAGGAGAAATAATAGGGGTTGTAGGTTTAAGGCAAGCATTAACATTTTCACTCTCTTACACTAAGAGACTCATAACTAGGGAATGTATTGAATGAATGACTAACATGCTTATTGAATAAATTTTTTTTGCAAACTTGGAAAAGACTGAAACTAATATTTTTGAACAACAATCTATGCAAAATCAAAATGCAATGTAAAGACCTAGAATGAAATGCGATTGTCATATTTCAAACAAGGTAATTTACTGATTACACTATGCAATAATCTGAAAATGAAATGTTGTAAATGAAAATTTGGAATTAAGTAATACATGAAATGGACCAATTTAAGCTAGATTTAGTGAAATCCATGTAACAGAAACTCAACCAACTGAAATAGATAACTAACAGCAGCAAATAGAAGTGCAAAAACAAGGTTTTAAATGTTGTAAAAGGTAGTTTCAGATCTACATTGGGACTAAATCACCTAGGGGGTGTATGAATCCCAAGGAAGGTTTTTTTTCACAATTTTTAGAAATTTTTAAGTGATTTTTATGCTTTTAAGTTTGTATGATATGTAACCTAAGTGCAAATGCAGTTTTCAGATGATTTTCAATGATTTAAGATGTAAAAATGCAAGTTATATGCACTTTCACGATTTAGAAACCCTAGAATACCAATTAACTAATGCAAAATGAAATGCAATGTTAATGCAAGCAAGATCTAGGATGATGATGCACTCCAAATAAGAAAGTGAAATGTTTTAAATGCAGGTTCACCAAAATGTAAGATAGAAAATTATTGTCGCTAGGGTTTAGAACCTTGGACAACAAACTTATTTATGCTCCACATTCAAGGATACCCTAGAGAACTCAATCCAAAGTGTGCAAAGGAGAAAGAGATCTTGCAATAGGGTTGTCCTAGGGTCTGATTACAAACTAAAGAGGGGTTCATCACCAAGATAGGGCTTGGAAAAACTAATGGAATATGAGATCTAATTTTTAAACCTAGTGATGCATGAAAATTGAATGAATAACCTAGAAATGCTATAAATCATAACAGAAAGTTTTAAAATCAAAGGCATACACCTGGAAACTTGAAGAGACCCAGAATCAACTCTGAAATGCTAGAAATGCTACTTTTAGGGCACACTTGGACTCATACGCTAGTCTAGGCTTATCAATCCCATACTAGGATTTTTGGGCCAAAATAGGAATCTGCCAATGTCTGATCTAAAGCCACTAAAATCTAGAAAATCACTGTAATGGGACTCATACACCACAAGTGGCGTATCAGTACCACTAGGTCATTTGGAGGGTTAAGATCTAAATCAATTCTCCAATCTCTTCTCTTTCTGCCACACTTTGTTTCCAGGCCTAAAACCCAGATTTCGGACTTGTAGATGACTTTTTGTGACCTTGCAAGTGAGGAGACAACTCCAACAACTTCCTTCAAGCTTGTAACATAATTTTCAAAGATCCTTAATGCTCTAAGACACCTAGATCTGAAATCACACATGTAAACAGGAGAAAACCTTGTTGATTGTTAGTGAATAGGGGTTTTCCTTGGTCAAACCCATTTTAGGTAATTAAACCAAATGATGAGATAATAAAATAATGACATGAAAGATTGAACAAGGAACATGAAACATGGATAATGATACCTTGAATGATGTCTTGTAAATCAGCATGAAGTGGCCATGAAGGATGTAGATCTAGACCTTGAATATGGATATGAAACAATGCTTAATCTTGAATCTTCAATGCTACATCACAACACTAGCTCAACAACATGCTTGATTCTTGATAATCTTGACATGATGGTGGATCTTTAATTTCTACAACAATTGATGAAGAATTCTACCCTTGAATATCTTAGAAATGATCTTGAATGCTCTCTTGATGATCTTGTAAAGTCTTGGAATGCTTAACTCTTGAGTACATGAATTGATATCATGAAGGATTAATGAAATAATGATTTAAGACCTTGTTTATATAGGTACTCCATCTAATTTCTCATTTATTAGATCCCATAGGTCGAAATTCATGAAATTTGAACTTAAAACCCAAATTTCCCACTAAAACTCAAAAAAGGATCCAAATGGGACTCATACACCATCTGTGGCATATGGGTCCCCCCAGGTGGGACTCATATTCCCAAGGTGGTGTATGGGTCCCACAAGGCCTTTTTGGAGAGAGAAAGTGTCAGGGAGTGAAGAAATTAAGTTTATTTGAGGTCTATGTCAGGATTTCAATTAAAATATGCCTCAGGATGCATAATATAGGGTCTTAGGGGCCTATTAATAATGATATAAAGGACATAAGTGCAAGGGGGGAAAAATTCAATGTGAAAGTGTAAATAAATATACTTTACAACATTAAATTAAGGAAAAATGAGGTCTATTTAGCTTAGAAGGGCCCTAAATCCAATGTGAATGTGTAGAACACATTACAACACTAGATTAGGTCCACTTAATTTATGAGGCTCCTCAATTTAATGTGAAGGTGTAATTAAACATACTTTACAACACTAAATTAAGGAAAGGTTAGATTTAAAAAGGGCCCAAGACCTAATGTGAATGTGTAAAACACAGTACAACACTAGATCAAGGCAACCTTAAATCCAATTTATCATTAATTATCCCCAAATCCAGCAAGGAAAAGGTGTACTTTTTTTGTCATTACATAGAGAATTCAAGAAGGAATTCAAGGGTAGATTATTAATTTTTTATTGCAGCAATCAAATATCCAATTCATCATGTCAAAATCATAGTGCATCATGTATGTTGTTGAGCTAATGTGTTAATGTGGCATTGAAGATCCAATTCAAGCATTGTTTCATATCCAAATTCAAGATCAAGATCTACATTCCTTATAGCCACTTCATGCTATCTAATGCTAATTTGTACTCTAAAGTTTCAAGAAATGTATATTTGTTTCATATTTCATGTTTCATGTTTCATGTTTCATGTTCATGTTTCATTATTTCATCATAAGTTTTAATTATCAAAATGGGGTTTGACCAAGGTAAACCTCTATTCCCTAACAATCAACACTTTTTCTTCTCTCTTGATGTGTGATTGTAGGTTTTAGATTGAAGATCGAGTGGAGAAAAAAAGTTGTCAAAGTTGTAAAGTTGTAAAAGTTGTCATCTTTCTTGCAAGATCACAAAAACTAAGCTACAAAATTTATTTTCAACTTTTGAGAGTTGAACACCTATGATCTAGGAGTGCGAACATTGAAGAACATGACCCAAAAATTAGTTTTCTAGAACCCTAGCAGGGACCCATTCGCCATTGGGCGAATGAGTCCTCAATGATACCCAAAACGACAATTTTTTCAAAAAGGTACACATAATTTTAGCATCTTAAAACCTACTTTTTTTACTATTATAACAGTTAGGTTTTTTTTTTAATTGTTATATGTATTATAGCCCTCATAAATTGAATGAAACATCAAGTCTAAACTAGGTTCATCCCTTTGGTAAATCTATTTGGGGTGAACCTCTTTTTCTATGTTTCATTTTGTTGAACCCAACCTTATACATCACCATTCTAAAAATTGGAGTCCATTCAAACCCTAGATCTAGGATTTACATTATTTTTCATTGTATTGCATTAGTTTGCACTTCATCTAGGGTTGTCGAAATTGCATTAGTTTGCATTGCATTTTAGGTGTAAACTTGCATTTTGTATTCATTTTAAATCTAAAAATTTAACAAAAATTAGGGTGATCCCACTAGTGGTTTACAATTTTTGGCCAAATTAGACATTGAAATAAAAAAAAATTAACTAAATCTTCACTTTCGGGCACCTATAGGGGCTAAACCATGAGGAATTTGAAGATGATGCAAACTAGAGTTTTTCTGACATTTTGTTTGTAGATTCTAAATATATTTTTTCAAAATTTTGGAATCGATTGCACCTTTTTCCATCTCCCTCAAAAACTAGTTTTTTAGAAAACAACATTTTTAAAAAGTGACGGCTCACCATATAAGCATAAATTTTTTCCATGAAGGATAAAATTCTAATTCTTTCAAATTTAGATTTGTAACTTTGATATCTAGTGCTTCCACTTGGTTAGATAGTTTTATTGAATATTTTTTTTAATCAAGTTTTGAAGTCAAACCAATTACAATTCGGACATAGTGTATAACGCTTAACTTTTTTGTATGTATCAAATTCAATTTATTTTTGTTGGATCAAGGACTTTCAATATCTGTGCACTCATATTTTTCAAAAAATTTGATAATCTTATTTTTCCACATGTGCAGAACAAAGACTTTTATTTTTTGATGAAAAACCTATGTTTAATAAAACTAAAAAAAATACATAATAAAACCAAAAAAATATTAAAATTATATTTGTTGGATAGCTCGTTAGGGACTACTTGATTCCAGTTGGGTTTATGAAGTCTCTACCATTTTCATCTTCAACCCGAGCTCTGAAGTGCAAAATTTTGATTTTTATTGTGAACAAGGTCAAAAAATAGGGAAAAGGGGGTTTCGCTCGTACCAGGGGGTTCAAGCGAACCCCTAGGGGTTCGATCGAACCCCCTTCCAAAAAGGGGTTTCCATTTTCTTTTTTGGCCTATTGGTCCATGCATTTATTAAATTGGTTTGCTCGAACCCTGGTTCAAGCAAACCCTCTTTTGGTTCATTCTAACCAACTAGTTCATTTGAACCCCCAAAATGAAAATTTTTGGCATGGGGTCATTTTTTACAAGTTTTCCTTCCTCATTCGAATTGTAAACCACTTTTGTGGGTTTACCCATTACATAGTGTTAAACTAGGGGTTCGATCAAACCCCCTTCCAAAAAGGGTTTTCCATTTGCTTTTTTGGCCAATTGGTCTCTACATGCATTAAATTGGTTTGCTCGAACCCTGGTTCAAGCAAACCCTCTTTTGGTTCATTCTAACCAACTAGTTCATTCGAACCCCCAAAATGAAAAATTTTGGCATGGGGTCCTTTTTTACAAGTTTCCCTTCCTCATTTGAATTGTAAACCACTTTTGTGGGTTTACCCATTACATAGTGTTAAACTGATTTTTTCATAGTGTTTACTTTTCATCATCTATATTCAAAAATTGCATCAAAATTGCATTTGAAAAAGTGTCACATAGTTCATCATTTGTCATTAGTTTCACTTGCATTTCAACATTAAATTCTGGAAATTTCTATCACATAAGTTACAGTTTGAGATCTGAAATGGAAAACACATCTAATCATTTGAAATTGCATTTTTCAAGTTTAAAAATCTTGTACCTATACCCATTCACCATAGGGAAAATGAGTTCTTGTTAGGGTTACATAGGCAACAAGTTTTTAGAGTTCCTAAGTTTCAATATCATATTCAAATTTTCCTAAAAATGCATACAAGGACCCATTCACATTGGGCGAATGAGTCCTTGGAGGCCTACAAAAACAAAGTTTTTTGAGATTTTTGGTGATTTTCTCTACTTCATATGCTTTTTGGTTACCTATTGTATCAATCTAGAACATTTTAGAAATTTTTGTTTTATACATCTAGGTCAAAAACATCCATTTAGTTTAGTCATTTTTGAATCATTCCAAAATAATTTCAGTAGCAAAAATCATCAAATCTAAAAATGTTTACATTTTTAAAATTTTGCATAAGTTTGATAAAAGTACTTTTCATGTTTGGCTACACATTGTTTACATTCTTGAAGCATTGTATAAGAGGGATAAAATTACTTGTCATATTTGAGCACACAATGTCAGTAGTTTACCTTCCTAAGCATGCTAAGAAAAATTCCATCCCTCCTACTTGTGAGAATGCTTTAGTGGAAGAGGATGCAAGCATAGATAATCATGAAAACCATAATTTTTCTTCTCCCAATGCCTCTCCTATTAGTGATAAAGATATCTTGGTGAAAGAAGATACAATCATTGAGAATCATGAAAGTCATGTTTGTCCCTCTCTTCCTCCCCCTTGGAAAGATATTGAGACAAGAAGATGAGATCATTGACACATTTCTTGACATTACTTTACCTATTCTCCATTCACCTCCCAGCACCTCCCCTACTTGTGAGAATTCCTTATTGGAAGAGGATATGTTGGTGTTAAGAGATCTAATGATTGGGAGTTATAACATTATTTCTCTCCTTACTAAAGTCCCTAACATTTGGAAAGATCTATTCGAACAAAAGGATCCAATCATTGGTAAGCTTGAAACTCATAGTTATTTGACATCTTGATGCCTCCCCTTTTTGGCATGAAGTCACTTTACAAAATCTAACCATGGAATTTGATTTCTCCTCTCCTAAAATCTCTCCTACTATGGTAGATATTATGGCACAAGAGAATGAGACCTTAGAGAAAAAGGATGAAATCATGGACAATCATAACGATCAAATTTTTCCTTCTCCTAGTATCTCTCCTTGTTGTGACAAAGATATTTTGATGTTATAAGATAAAACCAATGTCATTCATGAGAATCCTATTTTTCTCTCTTCCCCTAGTGAAAACATTATCAAACAAGAAAATGCCATCATTGATAAGCAAGACAATCCAACCATTGATAACTCCCTTACTTGTGATGAAGTCATTTTAGAAGAACCAACCTTTGAATGTCATGAACATCTAGTTTTTTGCTCTCCTAAAAACTCTCCTACTAGGGAAAATATCATGGTAGAAAAAAATGAGAACATTGACACATGTCTTTTAGACAACAGTGATGTGGCATCCTTAGATGAAGATGATGAAATGACATTAGACTCCCCTTCACTAAGAGATCATGAAAATAAGGATAATTTTGGTGAGGTTATGAACATTAGGACTCCCTCGAGTCCTCTAATTCTTAGACCTCCCACAAATCCTTTAATTATTGGACCACCTAAGCCTCAACTTATCATTTATCCACCCTTGCAACAACCACAAGTTCAAAATAAACCTATTCTTATCTTAGAACCACCTAAAACACAACTTGATAATGATAATGTTTCACAACAACCGAGTTTTGATACCATTGCTCATACATATAACATGAAGAATAATCTACAGCCAAGAAAAACAACTCCAGCATCCCTCCCATTACCTCAACCTATCTTACCTGGTCCTCCTCATTTTCCTTTACATAGTGGAAAGGAGTATACTCTTGTCGAATAACTTAAAAATACTCCTGCTAAGATATCCTTATGGGACCTTATTCAAGCATCACCTAGTTATCATAACATGCTTCAAAGTGCTTTACAACAAGTTTCTACCCCTCCTAATGTGAAAATAAATGATGTGGCAGCCCAAATTCAAGCTATAACTCTGGATAACTTAGACATTACTTTTCGTCGAGATGAGTTAATTTATTAGAAGAACAAAAACATAATGAAACTTTCATGATAATAGCTCATGTTAATTGAATCAAGATAATGAGAACTCTTGTTGATAGTGGTTCAACCCTTAATGTGTGTTTTGTGAGCCTCTTGGAGAAGCTTCATATGAATAAGAGTGGCATTCAACTTGATTCTTTATCTATTCGTGGTTTTGATAACGTAGGAAACTAACTGCTTGGAGTCATCACATTACCTATTAGAGTTGGGAAAGTAACATTACAAACTCCGGTCCATGTTATACCTCACAATCTTTTATATAATCTTCTTTTAGGTAGACCATGGATTCATGAGTGAATGGGGTGACTTCTACCCTTCACCGTAAAATGAAATACACCTATGAAAACTAAGTTTATACACTCAAAGCCGATCTTGCACCTGAAAGTTGTTGGATTTTCAAGAGAGAAGGATGAGATCCCTTGAAAGTATGGAACCAAACTAAAAAAGAGGAAGTCAAGAAAGAAGAACACAAAAAGAACATTGATCAAGTCACTAAGTTGTTAGAAGATGATTGGGGTTCCTTGTATTTCACACCTACATTAATGGGCGAATACAAGATCACACAAAGGAGTTTGAAAAGGTAAAATAAAAAGTGGTAATTTCAACACAAAATTTGATTAAGTCAATTATGAACAACCGTCAAATCTGAAAGAAATGAAAAATATTTATGGAAGAGCTTATGAACTTATGAAACAACTTGGGTATAATGGAAAAGGATGTGGTGCTAGAGAACAAGGTATTTGTGTCCCTATAGATCCTAACACACAAGAAACAACTAGTGGTATTGGTTATTGTCCTTTAAAAGAAACAAAAGCATCAAAAAGGCCTTCACTCAATATCAACACTCATACAAAGGATTCTTCTAAGATAAATTTAACTTTGATGCATCTTGAACTGATAGATACTACATGTGGAAATATCTCATTAGATATGCATAAGGTTGATACTTTTTCTATTCATTATAATCAATAACAATAGATGTTGCTCCTTGCCATGTAATAGTTGTAGGATCATAACATACTCACTATTACATGTTTTACATTCATTACAAATCATTTCCTTTTTTTAAGGAGTGGCATAGCATCATTCATCTCGACTCATCATTGTCCTGCACTAAGTGGGGGGAAAGGATTTAGATAGCCTCTTCCTCTTATGACACCTCCTATTGTCTCTTTTGGCTACTTGACCACCTTCCATGTATATATAAGAGCAAGCTTGGGATGTGGAATGGATGCCTTAAGTTGGCTCGCATGTGACGTACTGAGTTATCATTAGTAGTGCATTTTGGGGGTGACCCCTTCTTCATGATGTAGTTTCATTCGAGAAGATATGACCTGGCATAGGACTTTTCAAGGAAGCTTTCATTTCTTAGGATTGAACATTGGCTACTTTAAAGCGATTGCTCACAGCAATGGTGTTAGCAACCGCTTTAAACTAGACGCATAAATCGATGAAATCTTTCGACATTTTGCATATTCCATGGTGTGATGTTATTTTTCTTGTGATGTATCCTTTTTCTTGGTGGTTTCATTGGGTTTGTTGTCCTCCAATAGTGTGATATTTCTAAGTGTATGATTTCCCTTAATGGCATGATGTGAAGTGAGGCATCACATAAGTGGTAATTTGATATACTTGATTTTTTCTCTCTTGGAGATATTAGGCCCACGATGTTCCCTAATAAGAATACCTTACATGAAGCAAGATCCCATTTAACAAAAATCTATAGATGTAATATTCATAAGCATTTAGCATTGTGATGCCCTGTCGAAGTTGTTAGGAGGATATCTTTGGTATGGTATGGGAGCTTAATATGATTCTCTCATTTTCCACCTCATTGGGATACTCACCTTGTAGATGGTTTGAGGTTCCACTACCCCAAAGTGACCACGTGTGTGTCATTTGCATAGTGGACATCGAGTTCTTGTAAACGTTTTTGGAAAAATAGCTTAGATCTGGTCAACATCGTGTTGGATAGATTATTGAATCTTGATCCTTTTCTTCGACAAACAGCACCGTCCCACATCATGTTGGGACAATCAAAGCTTGATCTTGTATTTTCTTGGTCTTTGATAGTGTATGATTGATTATATTTTTCATTGAACATTGCATACATAAGTGTCTTGAATTTCTACTTTAGTGCGAGTTTGACATGGGGTAAAACTCTCACTAAAGTGGGGGAAAAATATAGTGTCAAAAAAAGTAACCCCTTTTCACACATAATTTGGAAATGAATAATTAATGATAAAATGGAGTTAATGGTGCCTTATTTAGGGTGTTGTAAAATGTTTCTTTACACTTTCACACTAATCTGGGGCTTTATTAATTAATTGAGGTTAATTTGAGGTTAACTAACCCCTTTAATTCAAATCCAAGCCTTATTTATTGCATTTTTTGAGGGATAAATCCCAACACTCTTAAATGAAGTTACACAACACTTAATTTTGAAAGGTTTGTTTCCTAGGATAGTGATCTATGACCCATTTTCCACCTGGTGAATGGGTCCTCATTAGGTCCTAGGACCCCCTTTTGGCATGTTATTTCACAAATCCCCGAAATAGGTCCTAGTTAAGTATGTTATGACCCATTCACCCTATGGCTTAATGGGTCCTCCTTAATCTTAGGACACACCCCTGGGATGTGTTTTGTGGGATTTGTGCAGGAGCACCAATGGGTCTAATGGACCTAGAATGTTTTGGTTGTGTTTTTTTTTTCTGGTTTTGTGATGGAATAAGGTCCTATGGGCCATTTCAAATGTTTTGTAATAGGTCTCCTAGGTTTCTTGTTGAGTTTTGGTATTGGTGATTAACTTCTTTGTACAACAAGGCCTCCATCCTCCTTTGTAAGTTTAGTGCATCTTGGAAAATTAAAATAAATAAAAATAAATAAAGATGCCTTGATGTCACTAGACACCTGAGGGGAGTCACCTTGCTCATTTGAGTGGGCTTTGATGCCTTTCACACATTTTGGAGGTATTTTGTAGGTTCATTAAGGTAAGTTGTTCAAATTACCTTAATTAAGCATTTAAAGGAAAATATAGAGTCTCTTGGTGTTCCAACGTCCAAATGATTAAAATTCCAGTTAGAGGACGTTTGAGGAAGTTGGGAGACCTTAAATATTCCTCTCTTGGTTGAGGAAAGGTTGTTGTTGAAGTTGGAAAGAATTTTCAATAAAAAAACTTGCTGTTTTTTGTGTTTTCTAAAAAAAATCTGTTGATCCGTGCTTTGTACGGCCTGTACATTTCGAGTTATGCTCCAAGCGTGTGATGGTTGGAAAGAGGATTGAATAAGCTTCATTTTGGCATTGGAGTGGTGAATTTTCATTAAGAAATAAAGGAGATATCCCCAATTCTTATCGGGTGGTCTGAAAACCCTTAAAATCAGGGTTTTGAGAGAAATATGTGGATCTCTTCCATTCCCACATGTTAGATCTGCTTATTCTTGGTGGGATGGAAGGTTTAACCCTGTACCATTATTCCCTAAGTGTTTTGGAGAATGGAAGGTTCATGGGAAGAAGTGGTGCAAAGTTTTTGGCTTGACATCTCTATGTGGCAAGCCTAATTCATAAGCAAAAAAAGTGGATTTTTGCTTGAGTTTTGGAAAATTTGTTTTAGAGATAGTTGGAAATGATTTGGAAGGGTGTAATTAGCCTGTAGGATTCTAATTTGAGGCTTTGGGGTGAAGGGGAGAGCCTAGGTAGTTTGAAGTTGCTGTTCTCAGTCCTATTTAGGCCCTTTGGAGCAAATTGTCTTGTTCTAGGAACTCTAGTTTCCTTTTGAATTTTGCCTAATGCTTTTGATGGTGTGTGTAGGTACCATGGGGAAGTCTAAATACAGATTTTGAGCCTTCTTGGAAGTATTTTAGGCCACTAAAATTTGACTGTCCTCTTGATAGCATTGGTTAAGCCTAGTAGGTCTGAGTGCTGAGTTGGATGAATCTTGTCTCCACCAAGCATGGTGATCATTTTGAGGGTGTTATGTGAGTATTTTGGGAATTCTAAGTCATCTTGTCTATGGTTGTATTAATGGGATTTTGAGTTCCTTAGTTTGGCCTTTGGAAGCCTAGGAACAAGCCTCTTGAGTTGAAAGTTTGTTTGAAAAGTCTGCCTCCTAAGTCTTTATCCCACCATTTCCTCTGCATCAGATTTTAATGATTTCAAATCCTAGATCTGATGTCAACTTGTGTTTTTTGAATTTCAGGAATAAAGAGTAAGATAAGTACAAATATAAGGATACTTCACCTAGTTTCATCTAAGCAACTTTATTAGAAAGTCCTAATAGCAAGTTTATGAGTTTAAGAGCATTATAGATCATTCAAGAAGGCATTCAAGGGAAGAGTATTGAAGTTTTATTGCAGCAACCAAAGATCCAATTCATCATGTCAAAGGCATAGTGCATCATGCATGTTTTCAAGCTAATGTGTTGATGTAGCATTGAAGATCCAATTCAACCATTATTTCATATCCAAATTCAAGGTCAAGATCTACATTCCTTAAAGCCACTTCATGCTAGATTGTTGATTTTTACTCCAAAGTTTGAAGAAAGGTATCATTGTTTCATGTTGCATGTTTCATGTTTCATGTTTCATGTTTCATGTTCATGTTTCATTATTTCATCATAATTTTTAATTACCAAAATGGGGTTTGACCAAGGAAAACCCATATTCCCTAATAATCAACACTTTTTCTTCTCTCTTGATGTGTGATTGCAGGTTTTCAATTGAAGATCAAGTGGAGAACAAAAGTTGTCAAAGTTACAAAGTTTTAAAATTTGTCATCTTTCTTGCAATATCATGAAAACTAAGCTACAAAATTTATTTCCAACTTTCGGGAGTTGAATACCTAGGATATAGGAGTGCAGAAATTGAAGAACAAGACCCAAAAATCAGTTTTCTAGAACCCTAGCAAGGACCCATTCAACACTAGGCGAATAAGTCCTCAGTGAGGCCTGAAACAGCACTTTTTCAAAAAGGTACATATCATTTTAGCATCTTAAAACCTACCTTTTTACTATTATAATAGTTAGGTTTGTTTTTTATTGTTATTTATGCATAATATCCCTCATAAACTGAAATAAACATCAAGTTTAAATTAGGTTCATCCCTTTGGTAAATCCATTTTGGGTGAACCTCCTTTTCTATGTTTCACATATACATAAGTTTTAATAGAGCAATAGACATCGTTCTTTGGTTGCTCCATTATTGGCAATGGTATCGCCCATAAACATATACGTGTTGGATAGAATTATAGGAATCATTCAGAGCCAAACCACGACTTCAAATGACTTATCATTTGACCTCTATAAGAAAATCAACATACAAATCTCGAATGAAATCATTGTTTGTAAATGAAACAAATGAATACCACCTTATATAGTGATTACTACCATAGAAGGCATATTAAGGAAATAAAAAAATTGATAACACATAGGCTAGAGCCCAACCACCACCCTTACTTCTATCATGCATAGCATGTCGACCTATACATGCACAGTGAGGTTTCACTAGGGGTTTTCACCCTCCAGATGGTATTTCATAGAGAAATTTACAAACACATTATGATGAACTAAGACCAAAAATATAGTGGTAAGAATAATAACATGGTAATTGATACCCATTAAACTTCTCAAGAGAAAATCACTCAAACTTATGATACAAACATCCAAAGGAATATCAAATTACCTATGTGGATTGCACATTAATTTCCTTTTGCTTCAAATCAAATGGAAATAGCAGCTCTTCCCCCCGTGCCTTTCTCTTCCCGGCTTTTTCCCCAAAATCCTTTAATGCTTTTTGTTGGATTGCCTCTTTTGTTTTCAAATCTGCCCACACCCTGTCCATTGATTATGTGTACTATTTTTGGGGTGATCTTAATTCTCCATGTCACCCTCTCTTAGCTGCCCACTTCCCCCATTTCTGAGCATTTTTTTCACCTTTCTATTATGGAATGGGATTGGCCTTCTTCAAATGTGAAGGGGGTTATTTGGAATTTTGAATAGAAGAAATATTTATCATTGGCATCCTTTAATACACATTTATTTATATGTATATATACATATAAATATGGTTACACACACACATATATATAGATATATATTGGGTGAGTGCAGGATCACGAGGGTCCAAAAAGTGACGATATGACAAAAAAGTGGCTGATGACTTTTTATTTATCTAAATTTGATGAAATTAAAATGGTTTATTGAGAAAAAAAATTAGCTTTCCAAATATATAAGATATGTCTTATTTGGAATTAAATAGATAATTATTATTGATTTTCTATGTACATTATGACTAAAGTCCTAATTGATAGACTGATTGAAAAACATCTATAATTCTTAAATGATTTCATATTTTGATTCCAAAAGATGTGTCACATTATATGATTCCCATACTATAGGATAAAAAAATATGAATTCCATAAATTTTTGACCAAGTTATGGTGGTTAGACAAACATGTTTTAATATTTTTTAAAAATTTACTAACTAATTATTTACTTGCAAAAAAATTACAAAAAAAAATGTGGCACATTCAGGCATGTGTCCTCTACTTATATTGAAAGTTTTAAAAAATATATATTATTTTTGGCTTGTACTTAGGTTGGTCAGACATACACCTAGTTTTTTTTTTTCCTAAAAATTTAGTACTACTGCATTGAATTTTCAAATTTTCACCAAATAGATTTACTTTTTTCCAAAAAAGGAATATTATCTTATAAACTACATTCAATTTTCTACAAATTATGTTCTTGCATATTTTTCAAATTATGTTAATAACTTATTCAAATATTTATGTCAAGTTTCCTAACTATATGTTTTTGAATTTTCATTGCTATTTAAGGGCCTAGTTTGGACCCCCATGATCCTACACTGACCCTACTATATGTTTATAAAAATTACAATGTTGTTATTATTACTATTTTATTTCCTTGTCAAGAGCTTATGTTCTTTTGAAAAGATGAATAAAATAGTCATTCTTTCCATGATAGTTAGATGTAAACAAACGCATTTCAATTACCATTATGAAATTAACTTTGAAATAGACATGGTAAGACAAGTGACAAAATAAATAAGATTTCCTATTCAACCAAATACAATTTCCATACAAGCAAGAATGATATCCATCAACTACAAAACAAATGCATATGTCATGGCCTACTATGGTGTGTGAGATTACAAATTCCAATCTTGCTTACCATTCATCATCTGGCTAAGCATCCCTACCTTTTTCAAGTTCTCATTCTTTAACCTATTCATGTACACACACGTTCTTTCACATGCCAACTTTATTAGTAACCTTTAACCGATAATAATCATGAAATAACTCTTTTAAATTACAAAATTTATAAAATAAATCATTTTTCCATATATCATTTGTATTTATCAAATTCATAAACAACAATTGATAATTATCATTTTTTTCATATTTCAATTAACTCAACATTATTAAATGCAAGTAAGGAAATTGAGATATGGCATCCTTCCCCACTTGGAAGAGACATC
>VDFB02307540.1:0-29118 GCA_007258455.2 Sequoia sempervirens | reverse complement strand
ATAAATAAGAGGCTAATATCCTTATTTCAACATCCACAATTTGCTTAAACTTACTATGCTCAAATCATTAGCAAATTCCATCCATTATCATTGAGTTCATAGCTAGGTTATGCAGATTTTTCTATTGGAGCACTTATCAAGCATCAAAAAAGTGGATCACTCTTCATCACATATCAATTTTACATCATAGGAGTTGGGAAAGGGCCAATTTTCACATCAAATTGGCACCAATTCCCCCATGGGATCAAGAGTTTACTTGTTTTGATAGGATTTTAATCTATTTCATTGTGTTCTTCATTCCTCTTTCCTATTTTTAATGGATTTCATGGGGAATCCTTGTTCTTGCTTGCATTTCATCGTATAATGTGTTTGTTCATGTTGTTTTGTAGGTATTAGGATTGGGGTTCACACAAGTTGCAAAATTTATTTATGAAGAAATTTTCACACGGTATGGAGTCCCAAGAGAAATAGTGACTAATCAAGGAGCTCAATTCAATTGAACCCTTGTTACAGTATTGGTTAATGAGTACAACATAAGGCATAGGAAGTCTACTCCTTCTCACCCTCGGGCCAATGGCCAAGTTGAGGTGACCAACAAATAAATTGAAGCCATTATGACCAAAATAGTAGCTATCCACATAAAGGATTGGGAAAACAGATTACCAGAAGTTGTTTGGGCCTACAAAACCACCTGGAAAACAACTACAAGCTTCACTCCATTTGAGCTACTGTATGGGAAGATGACTTTGATGCCCATTGAATTTGAACACAACACTCTTCGTATTGTAGTAGACCTAGGGATGGATATCTCTGAGAAACAAAAGGAAAGAATCATGCAGTTGAATGCTTTGGATGAGATGAGGAAAGCATCCTTGCATCACATAGAGGTAGTGCAAATAAAAGAATAAAATGGAATGAAAAATTCATCAAGGACAAGAAATTTTAGCCAGGTGACTGGGCACTGCTCTATGACTCAAGGTATCAGGACAATGCAGGAAAATTACAGACAAGGTGGCTAGGACCATATGAGGTTGCTGAAGTCTTTCTCTATGGAGTTGTTCAACTCACTACCATTCACCCTGTTAGATTCAAGTTGCTTTTCAATGTTCACACCTTATATTATATCATAATCCAGCCTCAAAAGAAGAGTTCCTACAACAATTCACCCAACATGCAACACTCGAGCTTCCCCTGTAGCTGAAGTGGACCTTGTGTCCCTCCTTCTGGCTAATTAAGGTATGTACTTGTCATAATAAAGACTTCCACTTTTGTGGAAGTCCATTTCTTTACCCATCCACCCATTCGCTCATCCATCACCACCTTTCTCTCTTTTCCATCACTTCATTCTACCTCACCTTATTCCACTTCATTTTCATTAATTACTCAACTTATTTCCTAAAAAGGTGAATAGTACTTTCTCCACAATCTTTGCAACAAATCCTCCACACATTCAGGTATGTGCACATCAATTGCTATATCTTAATTATCTTTTAAGTGCATTCATTTAATTTTTGTACATTAATATGGACGTTCACCATAGCATGTCATTATTCCCTGCCCCTGTCAAATTATTATTGTCACCTCACATGTGAGGACACGTGCTCAAATTTAGGTTGGGGGGAGGAAAAAGATGTGAACATCTTTCCCACATGTCAGTCCATGCTAGTCTATGTTATCCAATTTAAATTGAACTGATTTGAAATCTGAGTGAGAGGATGACTCACATGTGTGAAGTGACACCAACTACTTTCTCCATTTCTGATGTAGGAGCATCCTTGGTTCTTAGAAATCTTTCATCAACCAAAAATATTTTCTTTCAGTTTTGTCCTTGTTTTTTTATTGCTCAGTTCATGTTGGTGGATTTGTCATATTTTCTCACCAGACCCTACGAATCTAAGTGTACATCATGGAAATGTTCATAATCCTTATTCCAAGATTTGAGCATTGTTGGATCTTTTTTTGGCAAGTTATCGCTTCTATAATAAGTGGCAATATTTTGAACCGACACCAGAATAATTTTCAAGTCTAACGGCTAGTTGGATCGTTCATGGATCGTCCCCGTAGCTTGTGGATCTCAATGGTACGATTTTAATTGTTCCATGGAGTGTTCCCAACCTTCTTTATAGGTCGACACCTCATCCTATGCATCTGTTGATGGAATAATTCAAATTTTAGGCAAACCTATTCATGCGCATGTTACACTTTCCTTCATAGGAGATTGTGATAATCTTTGGCCAACGTAGATTTTTCTTGACCTACATATGTGATATAAATAATTGTAATAGAGCATTAAGAAAGTAGTCCTGTTAGAAGTGGATAGGGGATTCGAATTGAAATATTTTTCTTGAATTAAGGAGCATGTAAGAAGAATGTATTCATGAACATGTTATAAGAGGCCTGTGAGCCCGAATCTATAAAGCCCAAATGTTGTCGACCTATTGTAACTGAGATTTATGTTAATGTGAATATTTTTCATCTTCATTTGCCTCCATATTTTGTGTTCATTTTGTTGTGTTACTCTTGTTGTATAGTTTGGATTGTTCTCATTCAGGACCCTCCTTAGCGTGACTATGCTAGAGTGGTATTAGAGCGAGATTCGATCCGTGTGAGGTCATCAGAATTTGTGGAGTCTTATTGAATATTTTTTGTGGGGTGGTAGATTGAGGATCTGACCTACAACTATAGAGGACTTGTGTAAAGATGGTAGGAAAAAGAAATGGTAGAGGAAATGGAGCGCATGGAAATGTAGACCAAGTGATAATGCAGATGTGAGGAATTACTACCAGATTTGATGTAGTCGAAATAGCCCAGAGAAGAGGTTGACCAGTTGATGATGTGAGTGATGAAGAAGTAGAAGAACATGAAGAAAGAGAAAGAGGAAATCAACTTGGCCTTGATCAGGAGGAAGACAGGTTCATAAGAGCCCTAACTAAGGTCAATTCCAGACTGCATTTCAATCCACCAGATTATAATGGTAAGTTGGATTAAGAAGAATTGCTTGATTGGATTACAGAGATGGGAAAATATTTTTAATTTGAAGGTACCAATGAAGATAAGAAGGTGAGGTTTTCTTGTACAAAGTTGAAAGGATATGCATCCCTTTGGTGGGAACATTTGCAAATAGATAGGAAAAGAAGAGGAAAGGAGAAGATAAAGTCATGAGATCGGATGGTGAATAAGTTGAAGACAAATTTTATGCCAGTAGATTATCATATCAGTTTCTTTCAAAAGTTGCAAAATTTGAAGCAGAAAGAGTCAAGTGTGACAGAATATACTGAAGAATTCTATAAGTTGAATATCAGATCTGGACATTCAGAGGAGGAGATTGAGCAAGTAGCTAGATATGTAAATGGTTTGAGGTCATTTATACAAGATGAGATTAGTTTCATAAAGTTGCAGAGTGTGGAAGAGGCATATCAGTGTGCCCTAAAATCATAAGAGAAGTTGAATAAAAGACATGAGCAGAGATAGAGAGGAAGAGGTGGAAGATTTCAAAGAGGAATAATTTTTACTAGAGGAGGAAGAGGATCTTTTCCAAAGTAGAATAAGGATAAGGAGGTTAGTAAGAATGAAAATTTTTACCTTAGAGGTTATGGAAACTCTTACAGAAGAGGAGGATATGGTGGTTACTAGAATGAAGGTTATAGAAGAGATAATAGAGGATAGGAGAAAAATACATTCAAGGGAACTTGCTTTAAGTGTGGTGGTGAAGGACACAAAGTATTTGAATTTAATCAGGGAGAGACAAGAAGGAAGACAGAAAAACATAGAAGAATAGCCTTTTTTGAGGAAGATCATGTTGAATCATCTAACAAACTGAAAGATGGAGAAGTATTGCAAGGTGATTGTTGATAGTGGAAGTTCTGAGAACCTAGTTTCTGAAGAGATGGTGACCAAATTAAAGTTGGAAATATTGAAACACTCGAAGCCCTATCAGATAGCTTGGATTCAAGATGAGCATAATATTTTGGTAAGTGAACAATGTTTGGTGAAACTAAAGATACAAAACTACCATGATGAAGTATTGTGTCATATCATTCCCATGGATATATGTCATATTTTGTTGGGAAGGCCTTGGAAATATGATAGACAGGCTATTCATGATGGAAGGAAGAAATATATATACCATTGTTTCTAATGGGATGAAGCAAAATTTATTGCCTTTGGAAGATGTTCCTAAAGTTGAAATTTGTATGAATGCTAGAATTTTTCTAGTTGATGGAACGAGATTCCTAGATGGATTGAGACATGAGAATATGTGCTATGACTTGGTTCCTAAGAAGACTGAAGACCTGAAGCATGTAGAAGAACATCGGGAAGAGATAAATGAGTTGCTAATAGAGTATGAGGAGATCATTTCAAACAATGTACCTGATGGATTGCCAACTATAAGGAGTATTAGTCATTGTATGGATTAGATTCTTGGAGCTAGTTTGTCTAATAAATCAGTACATGAGATGACACCTACAGAGAATAAAGAGTTCAATAGAAAAGTACAAGAGTTGTTGAGGAAGAGCTTGATCAGGGAAAGTGTAAGTCCTTGTGTAGTACCTATTGTGTTAGCATCTAAGAAGGATGGAGAACAGAGTATGTGTATAGACTCTAGAGCCATAAACAAGATCACGGTGAAGTATAGATTTCCTTTGCCCTGGATGGATGATATTATGGATTGTTTGAGTGGAGCTAGATATTTTACAAAGATAGATTTGAAGAGTGGATATCATCAGATCAAAATTAGAGAAGGAGATGAGTGGAAGACAACATTTAAAACAAGTGAAGGACTATATGAGTGGTTAGTGATGCCTTTTGGATTAACAAATGCACCGAGTACTTTTATGAGGTTGATGAATGAGGTATGCAAGAAATTTTTGGGTAAATTTGTTATTGTGTACCTGGATGACATCTTGATTTTCAGTAAGAGTAGAGAACATTTATTACATATTAGACAAGTTTTGCAAAGGTTGAGAGAAGAGCAGTTGTTGATAATCATCAAGAAGTGTAGTTTCATGAAGGAAGAGCTAGTATATCTGGGATTTTTTATCTTTGTGGATCGATTGAAGATGGATCCTGAGAAGGTAAGAGAAATTTTTGAGTGGCCTACACCTAAGAGCATTGGAGACGTCAGATCATTTCATGGATTGGGTAGTTTCTACTGGAAGTTCATTAGGAATTCCAGTTCTATTTGTAGCTCTATGACAGAGACAATGAGAGGAGATAAGAATGATTTTAGGTGAACATTTGGAGTAGACCATAGTTTTAAGTTGTTGAAGAAGAAGGTGACTGAGCAGCCTGTGTTGGCCTTACTAGATTTTAATAAGGTATTTCAAGTTGACTATGATGCAAGTGGAAGTGCAATTGGAGCAATCTTGAGTCAAGAAGGGAGACTTGTAGCTTATTTTAGTGAGAAGTTGAATGATGCTAGGAGAAGATATTCAGTGTATGATTAGGAGTTTTATGCCATAGTTCAAGCCTTGAAGAAGTGGAGACATTACTTGTTTCCTAAGGAGTTTGTGTTGTATACAGATCATCAAGCATTGCAATATTTGAACATTCAGGGTAACTTGAATTAGAGACACATGAGATGGGTATAATTCTTGCAGAGTTATACTTTTGTTTTGAAACATATGAGTGGAAATTCAAATAGAGTTGTTGATATATTTAGTAGGAGAAGGAATTTACTGACAAAAATGAGAGTAGAGGTATTAGGTTTTGATGAATTGAAAAACTTGTATGTGGGACACCCAAATTTTGCAGAAACTTGGAGAGCTTGTAAAGAAACAGTTTTGGAGGATAGGAGTCAGTGGTTGGATTATTTTATATAGGAGGATATTTTTTTCAGAGGAAGTCAGTTGTGTATACCCCAAAGTTCAATGAGAGAAAAATTGATAAAAAAGAAGTATAGTGGAGGATTTTCAAGACACTTTGGAGTTGACAAGACAGTAGCATTGGTAAGTGAGAATTATTTTTGGCCACAGATTCATAAGGATGTTAGGAAATTTGTGTAGAGTTGCAGAGATTGTCAAATTGCAAAGGGAAGTAGTTAGAATGGTGGATTGTATAAGCCTTTGACAGTTCTGGAGAGACCTTGGGAAGACATCAAGCATGGATTTCATACTTGGATTGCTAAAGACACAGAGAACTAATTATTATGTATTTGTGGTGGTAGATAGATTTTCTAAGATGGAACATTTCATACATTGTAAGAAGATAATTGATGCAATACATGTAGCAAATTTATTTTTCAAGGAAGTGGTCAGATTGCATGGATTACCTAGGAGTATTGTTTCAGACAAAGATATAAAATTTGTTGGATACTTTTGGAGGACACTTTAGAAAAACTTAAAGATAGATTTGAAGTTCAGTTTTACTTTTCACCCACAGACTGATGGACAGACTGAGGTAGTAAATAGGAGTTTGGGGAACTTGATGAGATGTTTGGTTGGAGAGAAGACTAGAAGTTGGGACTTAGTCCTTGCAAAGCAGATTTTGCCTACAACAATTCAGTGAACAGGAGTACTAGAAGGACACCTTTTGAGATTGTTACTGGAGTTCATCCTAGAGGTGTAACAGAGTTGAGAGACATCAGTATGGAAGATAAGAGGAGTGCAGAAATAGAAGAATTTGCAAAAAATATGAAGAAAGTACATACGCAAGTGAAACAACAATTGGAGGACATGAATCAGAAGTATAAGGAGAAAGAAGATGAAAAGAGGAGACATAAGGAATTTGAAGTTGGAGACAAAGTGTTGGTGTATTTAAGGAAGAAAAGATTCCCAGTTGGCACATACAACAAGCTGAAGATGCAGAAGTTTGGACCTTGTAAGATCTTGAAGAAATTTGATTCAGGAAGTGCATATGAAGTGGAGTTACCAGATGGAATGGGTATATCACCTATATTCAACATTGCAGATCTACATCAGTACCATGAAGCAGAATTCAGTGAAGTTAGTAAAGTAAATTTGGAGAATCAGTTTCCTAAACAATAGTTAGATGAGATTGAAGAGATTTTAGATATCAGAGATGGAAGGAAAACTCGTGGAAGTACAAAGAATGTCTTGCAAAGTGGAAGGGTAGACTAGTGGAGGATTCTTCTTGGATTTCTTAGGTTGAGGTAGACTATCTTGGTTTTCCTTTAGCACCAAAAATGTGAGGGACTCGCTTTTTTCTTTAACCCTAGATTTCTGATGCAGGAGCATCCTTGGTCCTTAGCAATTTTGCATCAACCAAAAATATTTTATTTCATTTTTTTCCTTGTTTTTTTCTTGCTCAGTTCATGTTGTTGGATTCGTCATATTTGCTCACCAAACCCTACAGATCTAAGCGTACATCATGGACATGTTCATAATCCTTATTCCAAGATTTAAGCATTGTTGGATCTTTTTTCGACAAGTTATCGCTTCTAGAATAAGTGGCAGTTTCTTGAACCGACACTGGATGCCAATGCAATTGATGGGTCAATTAGTAGAAATTTATGCCAAGGGGACAAGGACTCTACTGTTCCAATTTCTCCATCACCACAATGTGAGAAGTATGGTAAGACTCAAGTGAAAAGCTCACTGGATCAAAGCAAAGGTGATCAGGTATACTCAAGCCAAGAGTCTACATAAGATGAAAAGATATCATGGGGAATCACCTTATGATATGTTTTCTAGGTTTGTGGACACTTTATTAGAGATACCTAAAAATTCCAAACTAGAAGATTCAATATGTATTGATTTGTTTTGTGAGATGTATCTGTAAGCACATAATCTGCAAAATGTTAAAACTTGACAAACATTATCATATTGGTGAAGTTAAATAAAACAAACTAAGTACTCCTATGAGATATTGAATCATGCTAAATAATGCAAACAAACCAATATAATACCAAATAGACTAATTGAAAGCATGTAAAGCATGTTCAAACCTATCCCATAGTGGATTGGTGCTACTTTGATGTGGAAAGTAGCCCTTTCCCAATCCCTTGACAAGCTTGATGATGAATGTGTGATCTTTCATGCAAAAATGTCAATAACATGGATTGTGGATGGTGAAATTCTATGCTAAATTGGATGAAAATGTGGATGTTATGAATTCAAATAACTATAATAGAAATGCATAAACTTGTATATTCAAAATGCCTAAGATTGTGTCTTCAAATACAATAAAGAAGGCCTCTATTTATAAGGAAGAAGGATGGAAGAATGGAGAATAGGATGAATGTGGGATTAAATTTGAGCCAATGGCATTGTGCTACTTCTCAACATGCTAATTAAGGAGAGTGGAGTTCATTTTGAACAATGTGCATATTAAATGAAGTTCCTTTCCATAGATGACACAAACAATTGTTCCACCAATGATTTTCAGCACAGAGTCTTTAATCAAGACAGTGTCAAGTCTCCTAGCTACAAAAATAAAAGTCAAAAAGAAAGATCTAATGGTGAAAACTAGAATCTAGCATTATTAGATCAAACAAAAGATTAAAAAAAGAGTGTATCAAATGGTGAAAACCTTTTTAAGGCACCAGATGATGGGATACTTGACACTCTCTTGGAGCACTATCATGAGTGATCGCCTATCTTGATTGAGCCTACAAAAGTAGTTAATCTTGAAACTCTAGAAAAACCAAGGATCCTACAATTAGCTTCCTCAATGACAGATGAAGTACCTGGGTTCATGGATTTTCTCAAAGCAAATCAAGTCAAATTTTCCTAGTCTTATGCAAACATTCCAGGTCTTGATCCTGATCATATAATGCACCACTTATCAATCAAACCAAGAGTTAAACCTATGAAACAAAAACTTAGAAAGATACATCCTCATGTCACACTACTAGTTAAAGAAGAACTCTAAAAACTCCTTGATGCGGGATTTATAAGATCGATCAACTATGCAAAATGGATCTCCAACATCGTTCCTATGTCCAAGCCTAAAAAAAGTGTCAAAGTATGCACAGATTTTAGAGATCTAAATAAGGCATGTCCTAAGGATGACTTCCCACTTCCAAGCATCAATACTATAGTTGATCTGATGGCTAGCCATTCCATGTATTCATTAATGGATGGTTTTTATGGTTATAACCAAATCAAGATTGCACCTAAAGACCAAGGCAAAACAACTTTCACATGTCCATGGGGGACTTATTGTTGGAATTTCATGCCTTTTAGTCTAAAGAACGTTGGGGCTACTTATCAAAGAGCTATGACTACAATCTTTCATGACATGATGCACACATTCATGGAAGATTATGTAGATGACATATTGGCCAAACCATACACAAGAGAAGGACATCTCGAAGTGTTATCCAAAATATTTGCAAAGTTAGAAAAGTTCAAATTTTGTCTCAACCCCAAGAAATGTGTTTCTTGGGTCACATCTGGAAAGATCTTTGGGTACATAGTGTCAGCGAAAGGAATTGAAGTAGATCCTGCTAAGGTGCAAGAATTCATGGAAATATCTCTGCCAAGGAATATCAGTCAGTTGAGGTCATTACAGGGAAGACTTCAATCTATACGAAGATTCATTACACAACTGGCAGATAAGAGCCTACCTTTCACACATCTACTACATAAGAATGTTCCTTTCAGATGGGATGAAAAGTGTGAAATGGCCTTTGAACAAATCAAGCAGTACCTGATGAACCCACCAATTCTAGTACCGCCAAATACAGACAAACCACTAATCTTATACATTGCCACAACAGAGACATCTTTGGGGACACTATTAGCACAAGAAGACTCTACAGGAAAGGAACGTGTCATTTATTATATCAGTCGAATGCTAACAGGTCATGAACTCAATTACACTTTCATCGAGAAGGCTTTTCTGATAGTAGTCTTTGCATCACAAAATTTTTGACATTACATGTTAACTCATACAATCAATCTTGTTGCAAAGATTAATCCACTCAAGTACCTATTGAGCAAAGCTACATTGACAGGAAGGCTAACAAAATGGGTCATGATCCTAAGCGAGTTTGACATTCATTATGTTGATTGAAAAGCAATCAAAGGACAAGTTATCGTTGATCAACTAGCTAAAGCACCACTACAAGCAGAGCATCCCATGCACATTGAATTTCCAGATGTTGATGTCTTCATTGCAAAATCAAAGCAACCTTGGTCTTTATACTTTGATGGTTCTTTCACTCAACACAGATCAGGGGCAGACATACTCTTTGTCACCCCTCAAGGAAATACCATTCCTCAGTCATATAGGCTAATGTTTCCATGCACTAATAACATAGCCGAGTATGAAGCTTTAATCACTGGACTCAAAATCGCATTGGAATGGAGGATCACAGAACTACAAGTTTATGGTGACTCACAATTAGTCATTAATCATATCAATGATGATTATCAGACCAAAGATGACAAATTGTTGCTATACAAGAAGATGGTTGATGATTTCAAGAGGTACTTTGTGGATATCAAGTCCATACAGATTACAAGACTTGATAACAAGGCAGCTAATGCCATGGCCATGATCGCATCATTGTTGCAACTCCCAGAAAATCAAGCTCACTATGAATTTCTAGTGGAACAATCATTTACACTTGCCTATGACACACCTAAAATCCAAACCATTTTCCACTTAGTAGGATCTGATTCCCCTTGGTATGGAAAAATTTATGCCTACCTCAAAGATGGCATCTTACCACCTGACTTATCCCGTAACCAAAAGCGCAATTTTATTTGCCAATCCTCCCGCTATACTCTTATCGTCGACATCCTCTACCACTATGGTCTTGATGGTACTTTACTTAGATGTCTTGAATGTGATGAATTTGACAAGGATTTACAAGAAGTTTATGGTGGAATTTGTGGTACTCATTCAAGTGGACTAACCTTATCCAAAAAATTGATTAGAATGGGTTACTACTAGCCAACTATGGAGAGGGAATCATTCACTTTTGTGAAAAAGTGCTCTAAATGTCAAATTCATGGGAATCTTATTCATGATCTTGCACAAGAACTTCAACCATTCATGCCAACCTGGCCATTCTCTTAATGGGGGTTAGATCTAGTGGGCAAGATTCATCCTTCATCATCAAATAGACACAAATTCATCATCACCGAAACAGAGTACTTTACCAAGTGGATTGAGGCAATACCCCTCACTAAGGTTACTGGAAAACAAATCTCATCATTCATACTCAACTATCTCATTTTTCGGTATGGCATTCCCAACTCTATTATCACAGATAATGGACGACCATTCAAGAATCAGTATGTTGATGAACTTTGTGAAAGATTCCATATCTAGTACAGATATTCAACACCTTATTATCCACAAGGGAATGGCCAAGCAGAAGCCTCGAACAAAATAATGCTAAAAATCTTGAAGAAGACTATGAATGATGCAAGGAAAGATTGGCACATTCAACTCAATCTCGCATTATGGGCCTACCGAACTAGCATCTGAACGCTAATAGGAGCAACACCGTTTGCTCTTGTCTATCGAGCAGAGGCCATTTTTCCACTAGAAGTTGAGATTCCATCACTTAAAGTATCTCTGAAAGGTCTAATCACAGATGATGAATACAGAGTTTCTTGACTACAAGAGCTGGAAATTCTTGACGAGAAGAGACAACGAGAAGATGACCATTTGAAAGTGTATCAATAGATGATGTCTCACAGCTATAATCACATAGTCAAGTCATGTACCTTTCAGGTTGGTGATCTTGTTTTGAAGGAGAACCCACACAATTAGCAAGACAAAGAGAAGAAAGGAAAATTTGAACCAAATTGGTTGGGTCCTTACGTGGTCATAGCAGTATACGGTTTAGAGTATACAAGCTGTCAATGCCAGAAGGGGACCTGTTTGATGAACCCATCAACAACATGCACCTGAAAAAGTATTATGTCTGAAACAGTTATCATCATCCAAAAAATCCTAAAGAAATCACAAAAATAATAGAAAAAGTCCTGAAAAAATCACAAAAATAGCAGAAAAAGTCCTTAAAAATCACAAAAACAACAAAAAAAGCCCTAAAAAAATCACAAAAACAGCAAAAAATTCCAAAAAAAAATTTAAAAACAAAAAAAAATTAGAAAAATGCAATAAAAACAAATAGTGAAAATCTGGCAAATATACGCTATTTGTAGCTCTCCATCTATTAGTTCATGTTCTGTACTTAGCTTCTCAGCCTTCATTTTATGCATCTTTTCATCATCCTAGGATCATAACATCATACTGCCATCATTTTCCTTGAGCGATAATGTCTTACCATGGCTTGATCATTGTACATATTCATTTCAGCAAGTTGTGTCAATACTAGGGGAAAACGATTGATATAATGGGGGTAATCAACTTTCAGGTTTTACAGAAATAGCTAAACAATGACATAGAATCCAATCATGAAAACAAACAATCAAATCCTATGAACAACTATCCAATCATTGATCCATATCACAACTATTATTAGCAAATACCATATCATGACTCATATCTGGATGATCTAAAATTTGAATAATGTTTGGAATAGCAGTATTATATTTTGAATAATGGTTGTTTTATTTTTTGATATCATCTCTCTAGAGCACACTCGATGATGTATTGAACTAGAGTGGCAAGGAAAGAGGATGATTTTTCTTTGTCTATTATCTTGAGGTTGACTCTCAATCTAGTACAAATATGTCGCAAGACATGATTTCTACAGCGTATCATTGATGACAGTTCCAAATTTGCATCAAAAAGTGGTTAGTCTTTGTTTGTTTATGCAAAAAATGCTCAGGTCATCTCGGTTCAATTATACCGCGATGCTTATGTTAACTTGTTATATCAAAAACCATGAAAGTTGTACTCAGGTCATCATTGGTGCTAATTTCCCCTATGATTCTTGTACGTACTTCCAACATTTTAAAACACTCCATGATGATTCAAGAATGTTAACAAAGGTCTCAATAAATTGTTGGTTTCATTTAGTTGCATTTCATTTAGATCATTGTACATATCTGCATACTGGATTTGCATCAGAATTTTAAAAGGTTGAACAAAAACATCAACAACTGTCATGACTTTTTAGACTAATTGTGGAAGACATTTGGACATTTGTTTCATTATCATTCATTATTTTCATCATCATTTTTCATTTCATCCAGGTCATGTCCATATCATACAGTTTATCATCTATCATTCATTTTCATATCATTTTAATCTTTTATCATTTAGTTATCCATCATTATGCATTATCATATGATTTGATTGCATGTCATTGATCATTCTCATTTTATATCATCTTCCTATCATCCATTTTTGATCCTTTATCATTTTATATCATTCATTTATCCCTTAGGTATTTCATATCATTAATCGTCTTCATATAATTAACATCTTACTTATCATTTTCATATCCATATCATTTTCATTCTACACGGTTGCATCCCATTTACCATCCCCATTATTTTCATTATCATTTCATTTTTTCATTTTCATTTCATTTTATCATTTCATTTTCATTTTCATCTAATTTCATTATCATTTCATTTTATCATTTCGTTTTCATTTCATTTTCATTTCATTTCATTTTATCATTTTATTACATTTCATTTCATAATCTATTTTCACCTATCATTTCATTACCTCTTCATTATCATTATCATTTTATTACCTTTTTGACATCATTTCATTTCATATCACTATCATTATCATGTCATCATTCATTTCATATCATTTATTATCATTATCATATATTTCATTCTTATTAATCATTTCATTTCACGTCATTATTCATATCATTATCATTTTACATCCATATCACATCTTTAATCATTTGTCATTTTTCACACAACATTTGACCCAATTCATATCATTTCCTAGACATATTACAAATTCATAATACATTTCATAGACACAATTTCCATTTTCCATCACATCATTATTTCTTTCATTTGAAAAATCCAAAAAAAAAAGTACCATACGTACATTACATTGCCACATCATTTGCAAACATATTCCAAGCATATCAAATATCCCATTGCATTTTTTTCATTAATCAAATCATAGGTCATCCACCTGCATGACATCATTAGTACACATCATACATCATCATCATAAGTATATCATAAATCATCCTGCATATCATGTTAGTCATAAAATAATTAACATGCATATCAAAATCCATATCCAATACATATCCATATCATCAAAAATCATCATTGTTGCATATCATCACTCATCAAAAATAAATACAAATGTCCAATGTCCAATGAAACTAAACAGTATAGAGAGATACACGAGATATGATCAAAAATAATATACATGCTCCCACAAAATAATATACATCAATAATCCTATGTCGATAACTCAAGGTTGACTGGTAAACCCCCCTAACAGAGCTAGTCTTGAGGATGATGGTCTGCGACTAGTCCCTACATCAAGATCATGTAGAGGCCCTATGACCCCTCTGCTTTGTGTCGTCGTTCAAAATCTACTCCTAGTCATGTTGTGGGACCAAGGGTAAGGCTCTCTCCGCTCAGGAGGACACAACTTCTCATACCTCACCCGGTAGTACTCGGCCTCTCTAGCCATCTCAAACCCCTCAGCAATGGCCTCTCATAAGGATGCACTCTCAACAGTGCCCATGAGTCTGTGTGCCACACCCTCTGACTCTACTGCCCTTCGTCTGAAAGAATCCCTCTCTATTATCAACTGGGCTATCTGAGGGTATGGAACAGGAGGAGTTACCTGTACCTATACCTATGCCTATACCTTTTCTTGCACAAGTTGTGCCTATAACTGCACTGCAACACTCTATGCTTGAGCCAACTGGCTCTGCAACTACGCTTGTTGAGCTTGAAGTGTCTGAACCTGAGCCTGCAGAGTATCTATTTGTGCCTATTGTGACATAGAAGCGACCCTACTCACAGTCCTCCGTCCAATACCGGTCCTTGACCTCTGCATAATCTGCACACTACCCAAAAAGTCTAACCTCAGTCTCACTGGCCTCCGCTCCTCCCCTCTGCCATCTTCGCTATCATCGCCATCACCTGAGCTCTCCTCCCCATCTCCACTCTCCTCCTCATCCCCACTCTCCTCCTCTCCTCTTCCAACTACCTGCTCCCCACCTACCACATCCTTATGTCTCCAAACCCCTGGCTGAGGTGCCATAAAAATGGACGTTGGCTCATCTGGACATGTGAGTCGAGGAAATGGGTATGTGTGAAAATAAATTGAATACTCATCAGACATACCTGCATCAACAATATCTGGCCTATCATCCCATGCCTCGGGTTGTAAAGTAGTATACTACATATAGGAAACCTGATAAGAAATGCACGAACCCCATCCAGGCTCATCCTTGCATCGTCCATAGTGTGCAATGCCCCGAGGCATCCCCTATGTGAATCCAAACTATCTTTGTACTCGCAATGCCAAAAAACTCTCTATGATGAATGGAGTGCATCCTATCAAAAACTGAGGTATACATACAAAAGACAGCTCTAAGGGATCTGTATCCTATGCCTCACAACCTATATATGGCCGCTGTATCACTGCATCCATGTCATCTAGGCTTCGTCTCCAATAATCGAACTTTCCCAGCTTGGGTTGGACAAGTGCAATAGAATATGCATACACATATGGCCTACCTAGTAGCCTCGCTCTAGGACACAGTGGTCTCATAAAAGAAATGTGCTCCCATGCCCAGATCTGGAGCAGTGTAACACCACAAGAAAAACTCGCTGAGCCTTTGTACACCACCTGGTGCAAGTCATGATATAAATGAGCCAACATGCAACTCCCCCAGGCATATCTCTGTGGCTGCACCATCATCTGCTCGAGGATCCTCCCCCACCCAACTGATAGTCCCTTTGACCGATGGTTCGGACAAAGGAAACCTCCAATAAACGCACCCAATACAGTAGGTAAGGCCGGATATCCTCTAAAATCTGCCCAGCGCACCCAGTACCCTGCTATATGCACACCACCAAACACTCTTCGTAGTGAATTTATCCCACCTAGCTCCTTGTGATCATAGAACACAAGGGAACCTACCACTGGAATACCCAAGATCCTATATACATCCTCAGGGGTAATAGTGATCTCACCCATCGGAAAATGGAATGTGTTATGTTTCAAATGCCACCTCTCTGCTAGCGTGGTCAACAGTCCCCTATTGACCTGAATAGGAGGCATAGACAACAAAGGTCCCAACTCACATACTACTATCAGCTGGACATCTATAGATGTAAGCTCTGGTATCTGATCCCACCCCATAGGATGGCGCTCTCTAATCTAGAGGTTTTTGAAAACCTCCTATTTTTTAGGGGATCATCACAAAGACAACACATCAAACTCATATCATCGACTCTATCAAAACAATCTATCTATTCTACATCATACATATCAGTGATTCATATCAAACAACCCATATCAATCAGATTCTTACCAAGTGACACAAGTCAAACTCATATCAAGTGCATCATATCACGTGAACCACATCAAGTGTTTTATCTAAAAGAATCATATCAGGAAATCAATGCAAAAAAATTTCTATCTGAATATCAAATCAATCTATCAATCTTCATTTACTATTTGTTTTTGTTTTTCAATGAAAGCAAATCTATCAGACATCAAATCAAATCTTTACTATCCATCTTCATCAAGATGGATTTATCAGACATCAAATGAATTTTTTTCTATCTTCATCCCATCAACAATCAAATCATCTTCCTATTTGTACTTCAGTCACAAATGCAAATATGTTTTTAATCACATCATCTAATATTTGATTTATATCGCAGACAGAAAATTTATCAGAAGTCCTATCAATCATCTACTATTTTTTTCTATCACAGAAAACAAATTTATCAGAAGTCATATCAATCATTTACTCTTTGTTTTTTAAGAAAAGTTATCAAGCAAAATGAAATCAATCATCCTACTCTTTGTTTTTCATTCAATGAAAACAAAGTTGTCAGCCATCTACTCTTTGATTTCTATCTTTGGAAACAAAGTTATCAATTCATCATTTATCATATTTTCTATTTTTTTTATATCCATATCAACATGATGACAAGACGATTTTACTATCTACTGACCAAGGAAGAAATAATTCATCATCATTTTCATTATACAGCGTTTTGTCTAAATTTTTCTAGATGCGCTACTCTATGGCCTAAAAGCGCTAAAACCCTAAATGCACTAAATTTTCCCTCGAATGCACCAAAACCCCAAATGCACCATTCTATACCTTGAAAGCACTAAATCAAATCCTATATGCACTATTTCCCTATATGCGCTAAATCCCTAATCAAATGTGCCATTTCATCTACTCTATGCGCAAAAACCCTAAAAGCTCCATTTTGTGTCCTAAATGCGCTAATACACCAAAATTTCTATTAACACCCTATGCGCTATTTCACCTATCAGATGCGCTACTTTAAGGAAATCCTAAAAGCCCTACTTTATGCCCTAGATGCACTACAAAAAACTATGAATGCTCTATTCTATTCCCTAAAAGCGCTAAAACGAAATGCTTAATCCTAAATTTGCATAAATACACCAAAAATAGACCAAAAATGAAAAATTTCAAAGCAAAGGGGGTTGAATCGACTGACCGATGGTCCATCTCTGGTATTGGCGAGCCCGCTCAAATCTATGCCTGTGATAGGGAATCTCCATCTCACCAAGCCACCGTCAGAGCACAATATCAGGAAAGTCAAAAGGTGAAAATGACTTGCTCTTTTTACCTTTTTACCTTTTAAGGGTCAACCAAGGTGAGTTTTTTTTATGACTTTAATCTGGGGCAGATTTTAATTAATTATTGGGAGCTAAATCACTGCATCCCTCTGATCCGAATTTTATCATCAAATCAACATTTTCTCATCATCAGTGATTTATCTCCTGAGGGGGCATCAGCAATATCAGGCACGTTAATCAGGGGCATATCAGTTAAAAAAAATCGATCAAGGGGCAAAATCAAACAAAGCAAATTTCAAAAGCAGGAATATTTTCTTTGAAGCAATGTGTTTCACGCATCACTTCAAAGAGGGGGAAAATGTATATGCATAAAATTGGTCATGTATAATCCTGACATTTAATTAAATATTTACTATTTAATTAATTTCTCTAAAGTCCTCTATATATGATTAAATTTAATTTATTTAATTATGTGTCTACTTGATTAATTAAATAAATATCTTTTATTTATTTTAATTAATTATCACCTTTTTGAATTTAATTAAGTCTTTTGACTTAATTAAATTTAAATATTTCTTTTCTCCTATTCAAATCTTTCTTCTAATTAATTAAATATTTTATTTAATTAATTCCATCCACATGTCATTTCCTAACAATTTAATTAAATATCTTTCATATCTTTTCAAATCATAATTAAATATTTTATTTAATTATGAAATCCTCCATTATTCTCCAAATCTTAATTAAATATTTTTATTTAATTAGAAAAATCTTCATGCCAACAATAAATAAATAATGAATTAGATCAATTCATTATTTCTCTTCAAAAAAATTCCAAAATCTCACAAAAAGATGATTTTTTACAATTCATCTTTATCATCTCATCTTCTCTCTTTCACGAAAAAGGAAACAAAGTTTGCTTTATGTTTTCTTCTATTTTTCTCTCTAGTCTCATCCATCTTCGATCATTCTATCTGATAGGAATTTTCATAGCCATTGATCACATCAGCCAATCGGAATCTTTTGAAAGCTCTATAACTATCCCTGCGAATCCAAGCATTGGTTACAACAACACACACGCATTAGAACTTAGTTGCATTATAGCATTGTCTTTATCATCTTTAGCTTTCATAATCTCATAATCTTTCACTTTAGCAACCATGTTTACTATCAGCATAATCATATCTTAGCATAGCATTGCATGATTCATATTCAATCTCGTTCTCTAGGAAGACCGTTTGTTGAGCCGAGCACATAATCTGAGAGCCAGTTGGAATCGAAAAAAACACTAGAGATAGAGGACGATAGGACGACATCGAGGGCAGAAAATTTAGTTTGCATTTCTTTTATTTTCTTTTTATTTTTTTCATATAATGTTCTATCAGTGTGTTTTGATTTACTTTTAATCTACATTTGATACACTTCTAAAATCGATCACATAGGTGGAATTTGAAATTCAAAAGATGGCTTGTGTAAGAAGAGATGTAAGAGGAGTTAATGCCAAGTTGGCTCAAGGAGAGGACGTGTAAGAGCTTTTAGTGCCAAGTTGGAGGACAAAAGTCCTTTAGGAGGGAGAATTCAAATAAGTGGAATATTCCAAGAATATGCCATATTTGAATGGAAATAGGAGGAATTAATAAATCAAATAAATTGATTTACATGTGCAACTTGCAAGAGCTAGAGGAATGGAGGATTAGTGTTAGAAGTTAATTAGGATTAATTAAATTAGATGAAGTTAGTTGATTTGACATTTGATTTACATATTTAGATTTATTTGAATCAAATCAGAAGATAGTGGAATATTAGTAATTTAATTAAATAAATTTAATTTATTCAATTAAATGAAGAACATTAGGATTCAACTAAATAAAATTGATTTATTTAACTAAATGAAGGCATTAGGGTTTAACTAAATAAAATTGATTTATTTCACTAAAAGAGGACATTAGGATTTAATTAAATAAAGTTGATTTATTTAATTAAAAGAGGAATATGGGGTTGGGGCCCTAGCTCGGTTGGCTAAATCTTTCCTGTTGTAGGAGGTTGGTCATGAGGTCTAGTCTCCCCCACCCCATGGTACTAGAGGGTGTGTCGCGCCAACATCGCCGGTCATGTTAAGAATTTTACCAGGTGCACTACAGTTTATAGGGGGTCCTGCTACCCAATTCTTGCAGCCTAAAAAAAGAGGAATATGGAGGAATTTAATGAATTTAATCAAATACAGATTATTCAATTAAATGATTAGTATGAACATGATTAAGGAAGAATCAGTGTTAATGAACTAATATCGAGTGCATGATATCAATCAAGATAATTTGAGCGTCTACATTTTTCCCTCTTTGAAGCAATGTACCTGTTGCGTTGGTTCAAAGAATAACCTTGTTGAGATCGAAGTTCAAAAATTTCTTAATTTTTTTGGATGCCCCAATGTTTCCCCAGTAGAAAGAAGTACATTGGTATTATGCCCCCTTGAGAGATTGGGCAAAAAAAATTATTTGAGGGTTGATCTCGCGACAAAGGTGTAAGATGGGTGTATAGATGGTTATGCAAATGAGATGGTTTTAAGATGCTTGGAATAACCAATCTATATTATCATAAACAACTTAAATGATAATGCAATGCATATGAAATGGATGAGATGGATGATGTTTTATTATGATGATGATATGTATGAGTATGTAGGTTTTGTATGCCGACGTTTTGTGGATGCAGGATGGATGCATTGGTGATGTTTGGTTGACTTTCATGATAACATGTTAGCATGGAGAGAAGAAAGAAGAAATGAGATGATGAAAAGAGGATCCAACAAGTCCATGATCTATCAAGACTTTATTAGAGATAATGATGAGAGATCGATGATGTTTCGCTATCAGAGATTGGGATTTTATAAGAGCTTACTTACCTTATGTTTGATAACACACATAGGTACGATGCATCAAGGTATAAAGAACCAGGATGGAATTACACCTAATGTGATGGACTTTCACTCGATAATCAAATAGGAGTATCCCTGTTCACACCTGGCATACAGAACCCTATTTAGAATGAAGTTTAGATATTTCAAACATCTTGGACAAAAACATAGGAAGAAAATCCTTCTTATGTGGTCAACAAGATACCTAAAACATCCTCCCTACAAACCAAACAAAGCATGCATGAACAAAGTTATATTACAAGGATATCAACCAATCACAATAAACAAAAGATAATGATCAATGTCCCATTCCTCTCTCTAAATCGTTTTGATTAGACATCATCGAGAGGTCATTGGAACGAGCGCAATAAGATAAATCAACAAGACAAAGATCAAGTAAACAAACAAGCTAATGTTCTTCATGTAACTGAGGATTATTTTCAGGTTTTGATTCAATGTGCTAGCAATAAATCAATAAAGATAATAAACCCAAAGACCTATCGAGTACAAAGGAAATTAAACAATAAAACAATTATACCTATTTCTTGAATTTTCCATGATCACCTCCATAGTACCTTCTAACCTGCTGGTTGACGTATTGCCCTCAGATCGAATGTGTGAGCAATCCTTGACGAAGTCCTACACCAAGCTTTAAAGGATTTGATCAAATTTCTAAAGTATAATGCCTAAATGACTAAGAATGTCTATGCCTAAAGATGCCAAAACTCAATGAAATATGCTAACAATTGTTGCAATTACTATGAAAAGTCTAAGTGCGCAAGTGTGTAAGTATCTAATGTGAATGTTTGTCCGTGTGTGTAATATGTCTATGTAATCCAAAAATGAGAGGAAAATGGCATTTTATAGAAAATGCCATTTTGAATGGACAGATGAGATGAGAGATTGAGAAAATTTCCTAGAATCAATGGTTAAGATTCAAAATGGCAACTCTCAATTAGGGTTAGGGTAAAATGCCCAAATGTGTGAATAAGATTTAATTAAATAAATTAAATCAAAGATAAATGTGACAGTTGAGATGAATTTAGCAAAAATTAGAAGATAAGAAGATGAGATTTTAGAAAATCAGTAATTTTAGAAATTACTTGATTTGTAGAAGAATATTTCCATTTTGAATTAAATTAATTCAAAATTTGGATTCTGTGAGATAAGGAGGAATCGATTTTTGAAATTAATTACTAGAAGAAGAATCAGTTAACTATGTGAGACATTTTTAAATAAATTGCTTTATTTAAAAATAAAGAAGTGTCACATACAACAATTAAATAATTAAAAATAATTATTTAATTTAGAAGAAGTGGTTAATTAATTAAATAAATTAGCAAATCTATTTAATTAAAAGAGAGGATTTAGGAATTAGTGACATATTGAATAAATATATTAAAATATATTTATTTGATAATCAGGAGGACATTAATGACAAAGATTAATTAAATAAAATGAGAACTTTATTTAATTATGAGTTGACCTTAGATAATTAGTGACGCATTAAATAAATATGATTTATTCATTTAATAATCAGGAAGAATAGAAGACCTTGAATTAATTAAATAATTGTGAATTATTTAATTAATAGTTGAAGATGGGTTAGGAACATAATTAAAGTGTCATAATTATGCTAGGACGAGAAGTGGTAAAATAGTGCTCGCAGGCCTAGGTCATTTTTAGGTGTCTACAAATCATACCGCTAGCCAAGACTAAACTATAGTGATGCTTGATGTTGATTTCCATTGTAGGAAGGATTACCCATCCCTTTATATTTGTCAAATTTAGGGATTTCAAATCCTTGTGGGAATGGTTTCATCACAATGCTTCTATCAAATGAATAAGGGCATAAATTCTTTGGTGTTTTTGTTGTTTTCCATGATTGGAGGTCTAACACTTGTTGTGAGAATAATTTGATTTATGCAGATACATCATCTTACAGATCAAGTGGTGGGATGAATGTGTTTTGAGGTGGTTTTATTGTTTGAGTGATGGGTGGATTGCTTTATGTGTTTGTGGGAGGTGGTTGCAAGTTTTTTTGCGCCAACAATGCTTGTTGGTATGCTTGTTGTTGGTCTTGTTGTTGTTATGCCAACAATGCTTGTTGTTGAGCTAGTAGCTAAGTTGCTTCTTTTTGCGTCTGATATTGTTGCAAAGCTTGTTGGTACACTTCTTGTTGAGCTACTTGGTATTGTGCTTGAGCTTGCACTTGAGATTTTTGTGCTTGAGCTTGTTGGGCAGCTTGTGTAACTTACACTGCTTATGCAGCTTGCACTGCTTGTGTGGCTTGCACTGCTTGTGCAGCTTGTTGTTGTTGCAATAGAGATTGGGATTGAGCCTCCTGTTGTGCCTTTTGTGCTTGTTGTTTGGCTTGCTATGCCTACACTTTTGTGTAGCTTGTTGTGCAGCTTGTGTAGCTTGTTAATTTTGGTATTGATGGAGTGCCTTTCGATAGGCTTGTTGGGCAGCTTGCAATGTAATATTGTATTGGTTCACCATGTTTGGATTTGGAGGTGGTCGTGGAGGATTTGGAATTGTGTGAGTTGGGGTGATGAGATTAGATGTTGTTTGAGTGAGTGTTGTAGATGGTGCGATTGATATGTTGGATCCTTGGGAGACCACATTTTGAGGTATACTGATTGATGGTGCTACGTGGATTGATGTCACCTATTGTTGCAATATCGGTGGCATGTTTGGAGGATTTGGTACACTGATTTGATTTATGATTAGAGGATTGTTTTCGTTTGATTGATTTGGGATTGGTATGTTAGGTAGAGGTTGTTGCCCTAAACCAATGATTGATGTGGATGTTGGTGGTAGAGGAGGTAGTGGCTGAGGAATTGGCAGTGGATTTCCTTGAGAAAGTGATGATGAGGCCCAAAATATTCCCCCTTTTCCAAATAGACCCTCTTGTCCTTGTGGTACCATAGGGAGAGAGACTTTTGCATTTAGAGAATATGTCAGTGTTGTAGAAAAAGTGGATGGATTATTCGTTTCATGGAAAACAAATAGGACGTATGGATGCTTTGGATCTTGAGGGATGAAATATGATAGACCCAAGATAGTGTTTGCACCAAAGTTTTGATTATTTACAAGGGGGTGTGTTTGAAGAGCATGGAGTAATGAACTCCCCTTGGTGACAATGGGTTGAGTTGGAGAAGGGGATGATGTGGGTTGTGGGATGGGTTGGACGACATTTTTAAAGGGTGGTGTGAATGGCACAAGCAACATATTCTCAAGAGGTTTCTCCATAATAGTTCTTACATCATAATTAGAAGGGAGTTTAGCCCCTTCCTTTGATAATTCTAGCATGTATTGTGAAGGATTAAGTCTCATCATGCCATTGACAATTTTGTGATTTTCAGGATTTTTGACCATTTCTATGATTTCATCTTGAGTCATTCCTAGGACATTGTTGGTGATGTCTTCCACTTGACAATCTCCCTCTTGAAGATCTTGTGGTACTAGAGGAATATTGTCTGGGGGATTGCTAGATCCGATGGGATTGATTTCAGGAGTGGTTTGAGTCAAGTCACTAGAAGTAGATGTTTCTTTATTGGCTTCCATGTTTTTCTTGTGTTGATATCTAGTTTGGACCATAAAATAAGGACCAATTTTCAGTAATGTGGGAGGTGAACCTCTAACTCCTTATATTGATCTAAACTTTAGTCCCAAAAAATAAAAACTAGGATGTTTAAGGATCAAAGGTGGTGATGGGATAAATGAAAGGTGGATGGTGTGAATGATTGAAATCTTAAGAAACCTTAAAGGAGATACTAGACTTTAGGACTTTTGGACTTTTTATTTTGGATTGGACTTGGTTTGATTTGATTTGGATTTGATTTTGCTTTGGGTTTTTATTTTGGATAATGAACTTATAAACCCCAAGATTTTGGATGTTATCTTGGGATAAACTTGCTCAAAAAGGTGATAGTTTAACTAAGTGTATGAAGAAGGATTCATCCACACACAGTTAGCCAAACAAGATGATTTTGATTTGATTTAAAGGATTTTCAAAAAGTATAGTATGAACGATTTTTCCAAGATTTCTAAGAGTTGTTTGTGAGATGGGTTTTGATGGATGTTTGAGGATGGGGGAAGGTGTTGATTTTGATCCTAAGTGAACCTAGAGAGACTTTTTCTTACAAGACCTCGGTATTGAAGAACATCCTATACTTCTTATGTGAAAAACTCAAATCATTGAAAAAGACTTGGATTTTGATAATAATAGAACAAATACAAATTGGGATTATCTCTTGAAGAACGTTTGTAGAAATTATAGACCAATCTCTCTCTAACTTCATAAAGTGTTGAAAGACGTTTCTTGAGAGCTCTTGGACTAAGACCTTTGGTAGACATTGGTTTTCAGATTTTGATATTTCGGGAAATCATTTGAAGAAACACATGTGTGGGGTTCAATTGTTTCTTATCTTTTCTTAATGACTCCTTCTTACCACAAACACTTTCTTGCTTAGGTTTTCAAACTAAATGTCTAACGTCTTAATTTTCTTTCATCCCACAAGGTCCATTATGTGGAAATCAAGAAAATTAAGGCAATAGTTTCCTAATGTTGACTTTAGCGAGAGAAAATTGAGATATAAATCCAAATACTTACCTCTAAGGATGGAATCCCAAAGGACAAGTAGTAGCACTTGAATTATTTCAAAGGTATTTGCTTCCCCTAAAGGGTTTGAAATTTGATGACCTTGTTGAATGTTTGTTTTTCCAATGTTTTAGATCCAAACAAAGTGTTTTGATTCAAAATGATGCACAACCCTAGGATAAAATAGACAAATTTGTTGAATCCCCACTTGGATAAAACTAGCTAAACCTATTCAAAGAGGATGACTAGAAGCTTGACCACACTGGCTCCCCTCCATGACACACACTTCTTGAGTCAGTCAAGCTTCATTTCTCATGAATCTCCCATTATGAACTTCTCATCTCTACTAAGAACCACAAAAATGTGGGGCAGCTTCAGTGGTCTAACCTCTTCCACCAACAAATAGAAAGGTATTTTGACATTTACGTAGTTTGGTTTTTAGTTAATGCATCCGTTCGGGTAGGCTATACATATGGCAAGATGAGCTTCATTAAGGAGGACTCCTAGCTTGTAGAGGTTATGCTCTACAGGGTTTCATGCACCATGCGGGTACTAAGGGAATCACTTGTCGACATAACCATTCGTGAGCTTGATCTTTCCTCAAGCATCCATTTTATATACCGGTCAGAAGTGGATTGGATTCATCATGTTACCGGTTTGGGTTGTTCCCTTGGGGTGAGTACATTTTCCACCCAAGCTAGGCCCTCTAAAGGTGAACAATAGCAAGTAAGTACATTTGTAGTTCGATCAATCTTTGTTTTCATGAACAAAGAGAGAACACACACAATGCCTTTTCTCACACCCACAAGTTTTGTTCAATTTCAAAAACCCAAATTTGAAATGTGGAGGCAATCTTTTAGACAACCTAATATCACCAAAATGCTTTTGATTCTCAAAATCACTGTGAAGCATGAGAGAAGTGCATATGCCTTGAATGATATTAGTTTGTAAAAAGGATTACAAAACAAGAAAGATACATGTTCATTTTAGACCTCAAATGCAGTAATGGATTCTTTTTAAAGCACCAAGCTTGAGTGTGAAGTTGTTTGTTCAATTTTAATCTAAATCCAAAGATCTAGTGAGTTTCTAAGGTTTAATTTTAACCAACTTGAAGAGATCAAATCAATAGTTAATTTTAAACCAAAAATTGAAGTGAGTTGTCCTAAAACACAAAACAAAAGAAAAAAATGGAAGCCCTGGGCTTATTACAGTAAGCATTTAAAAATGCTTTGTCAATTTCAAGTTCAATGCTCAATTTTCTTCAACTCCAATATGTTTGTGTTCTTTGATTCCAATGTGAGAGAAAAACCACCATTGTTTCCTAATGCCAATCCTATAAACATTATAAAGTTATCAGAAATGAGAATTATGCACATATTGCAAAACTATAAAAGTATGTGCAAGGCATGTCAACTATTTGATGAAACCTGTGAACATAAAATTTATCCAGCTCCCTTCGGGTCTTGTTTGTTTTTTGCTAAGTGCTAGTCCATGCCTAAATGAATATCATAGGCATTTTTTTAACTTTGCCACATTTCTGCTTAGCGTCCTCTGAAGGGATTCTCCCCTTCACCTTTCAAATGACCCTACCATGCTTCAACGTGTCATCGTCACGCACATCAAAAATTTGCTTCATTTCATTTTTGAGACAAACCCTACCTATCACTAGGTAGCTTCCATCCACCTATTCTTTGGTGAGCCCCATAGTCGGCACTAGTGAAAAGACACACTTTCACATGTCTTCCTAGCATAACCATTCATTGGAAAGGAGGAGAATTGAACCAAGGGCTGTGAAATGTAGCCATGTGGCTTTTCGGCAAGGAATTCTTTGAAGCAAGGGATGGAGCAATTTCCAACTATGATTTGCTGCCACGTGTGCTAATTGTCTTACTAGGTGGCGACACTTGTTCGAACAGGGTTTTGTTGGGACCAATGCCATCATTCGCAGGGGGATGCATCTGGTTGGAAGTGACTACATGCTGAGGATCGAATCTTTTCTATTGAAACAACCGAGAAAATCATGGTGGCTGCATCATTGCTATGATTCTCGAATCTTTTCTATTATGCCTCGCCAGGCGGTGGGAGTGCTCGATATAAATGTTGCTCTTTGTTTTACTTCGGGGTTCCATATTTTTAGAGTTTTTAAGAGTTATGTTTTCTAGTTCCACTAGTTTACAAGTTATAGAATCATAGGAGATATAGATTTTAGGAAGACACCAGGCCTTTTGTTGTTTTACATTATTGTAGAAAGACTCACAAAATGTGCCAATTATTTGTCCTCTTTGTTTTCTCATGTTATTTTTATAAACTCTATACTGTGCCAGTATTGTCATTGAATAGTTCATTTGCATAACTTCTATAATTTAAATGCAAGTTTTTTGATCTAGACCATGTCTTTTGAATATCCCTTTTAGTAAATGTGTGTGAAAGATTATTTTATGTCATTGAATGCACTGTTCATGCTTAAAATCTTTAAATTCTATTATTCTAGGACATAGAAAATTGTTGAACAGGCCCTTAGACTGAATCCAAAAGATAGGTTTATCGTGTCTTTTATCTAAATCTTGGCATATCGCCATAGTTAGATCTTTTATTTTACATCTGCTTCATTTTCCCTTTCCAAAAAAACTCAATAACAAAAGAAGTCAACTTCTTTAAAAACCTGGAGATCACTCAATTTAGTGCAATAGGTCCCACATAAATTGAGTTTCCCACAAGAGGTTGTTACCTTGCCAATTTTTGGCATCAACATTTTTTTCTTTTCCTGGCATACCTGGCGGGACCGAGCCTACAATCGTTCGATTAGAATTTAGAGGGTGTATGAGCCATCGACATGTTACTAGGTCTCAAAAAACAAAAAATCTTGGTTTACTAGTACCACCATTAGGGATAGTCCAACCCGCAACCCAATTAGTAAATGTCCTACTTCCTCCACCTTATCCACTAGCCATGTTGCAAGGTATTAATAGAAACATGTTGTGGGACACTGGAAGCCCTCTTGTAGCACTAGTAGCACCGACTATTTGAACTGTTATCCCGGTCTCCACTATAAAGGCCATACCTAAATTCACCAAAGATGGCTCAAGAACACCCACTGAACATCTGCAAGATGTGGCAGACGTATGTTTGGTGCATGACACCACCGTGTAGAATATGGCGCTAAGATTACTTGCAGCCTCCTTTAAAGGCAACACACTAGATTGGTACCAAACACTACCAACCAGCACTATCCACACCTAGGACAAGCTCAGAGATCCATTCTATGAAATATTTTCAAATGATAGAGACTGCTCCTCACTATACTACCAGTTGTATATTATAAAGCGAGGCCCGCAAGAAGCTATGACCAACTACAACTCTTGATTCCATATCACTTGGCAACAAATCCAAGCTACTATCCGACCATCACCTGAGCTAGCATTTGTATTCTACTTGAAGTCTATCAACGCCGACATCTCGGTAATGATGCTAGGAAGTTGCTACCCTAGCCCATCATGCCAATATTTCCATAAATTCCCATTCCTACTTAGGAAGTCGCATCCACCAATGCGGCAGATCCTCAATCTATGTATACATATCCAAGCACCCCACAGAATGTCACTTCCACATCAAGATCTTTGAAGGATGAGATGAGCGAATTCGAGGAGATACTATGACCAATCGCTAATGACATAACTATCCTCAAGTGGAACCAATCCGTGCCACCAAAGCTAGCATATCAGAATTAATAAGGCAGGAGATCTTACCAAAGAATGATGCAGGAGCATCCAGTGGTGTAAGGGCAATCTTGCATCACCCAAAAATAGTTAAATTTTAAGTTTCTCAGTTCTTAGATGTTTTTACATTTTTTGATACCCTTTTCGTCATAATAAATTCTTGGGTTGAAAGATATTGCAGTTTTAGTTTCCCAGATTTGCACCTGAAAATCTTCTGAGTTAGATTTGAGGCATTTAGAGTTCCCAGATTGGCCCCAAAA